>BLSH010517351.1:323176-348174 GCA_018402905.1 Glandirana rugosa | reverse complement strand
GACACGGTGTAGGAGAAGGTAGTACCGGGCTTCAAATTTTCTAAAAAACTACCCGGATATGTCAGAGCTGCTGCATAAAGTGCGGGCCGTCTGTGCGCACTTTCGGCGTTCTCGCCCTGCTGCTGCTCGCCTGTCTGCGCTGCAGTGGAACTTCGGCCTTCCCGCTCACCGCCTCATATGCGACGTGCCCACAAGGTGGAACTCCACCTTGCACATGCTGGAGAGACTGTGCGAGCAGCAGCAGGCAATAGTGGAGTTTCAGCTGCAGCACGCACGGGTCAGTCGCTCTGCGGAACAGCAACAATTCACCACCAACGAGTGGGCCTCCATGCGAGACCTGTGTAGCGTATTGCGGTGTTTTGAGTACTCCACCAACATGGCCAGTGCCAATGACGCTGTTCTCAGCATTACTACACAACTTCTATGTCTCCTTGAAAAACACTTCGGGCCATGATGGAAGAGGATGTGGCACAGGAGGATGAAGAGGAGGAAGAGGGGTCATTTCCACGGTTATCAGGCCAGTCATTAGCAAGTGGCTCGGAGGGTGGGTTCCTGCACCAGCATAGGCCAGGTGCAAAATATTCAAGCCAGGGCACAGTTCTGGAGGACGAGGAGGACGAGGAAGATGAGGAGGAGGAGGAATTGCAGCAGGGTGGCCCCCAACGCAGCTCGTGGGCATCACTGGAGCGTGGCTGAGGGGATACAGAGGACACAGATGATATACCTCCCGCAGAGGACAGCTTGTCTTTGCCTGTGGGCAGCCTGGCACACATGGCCGACTACATGCTGCAGTGACTGCGCAACGACTGCCGAGTTGCCCACAGTGTAACTTCCTCTGATTACTGGGTGGCCACCCTGCTGGATCCCCGTTACAAGGACAATGTGCCATCCTTAATTCCCTCACTGGAGCGTGAGAGGAAGATGCACGACTACAAGCGCACACTGGTAGGGGCTCAGCGGAAGCACAAGGCGAAGGCAGAGGAGGAGGAGGAAGAGGCCACCAACGCAGCTGTGCCACCGTCAGCACCTCAGAAGGCAGGGTTAGCATGGCTGAAATGTAGCAAAGCTTTGTCAGCAGCCCGCCACAACAAACAGCACAACCAGCCGATAGACGTCTTAGCAGGAGGCAGCATTTCAGCAACATGGTGCAAGAGTATGTGTGCACATGCCTACACGTACTGACTGATGGGTCTGCCCCATTCAACTTCTGGGTTTCCAAATTGGCCACATGGCCTGAGCTTGCCCTTTATGCCCTGGAGGTGCTGGCCTGCCCTGCAGCCAGTGTATTGTCGGAACGTGTGTTTAGCACGGCAGGGGGCGTTATCACAGACAAGCGGAGCCGTTTGTCCACATCCAACGTGGACAAGCTAACCTTTATTAAAATGAATCAGGCATGGATCCCACAAGACTTGTGTGTACCTTGTGCAGAATACACATTTAGACCGGACTCACACAGCCATTCATATACCTGTTTTTTTGAATAGGCCTCAATATTTTGGGGGCTACCCCAATTATAAACAAAAAAAAAAAAATACCATGTTGGCTACTTCCTCCTACTCCTCTACCACCGCCACTTCCACCTACACTGCCACGGTCACGGCCTAGTCAACCTCTAGGCTCCTACTCCACATCCACCCCCTTCCCATTTTTTTATTTGATCTTAATTTATTTTCCCTATCCCCATTTTTTTGTAGGGCACTTGCCCTACTCTTACCCCCATTTTACTTCCTTTTGCAGCCCTCTAGGGCTTTCCAGGACTTTGTTACAGCCATTTTTGTGCCTAAAAGTTCGGGTCCCCATTGATTTCAATGGGGTTCGGTGTCCTTGCGAACGTTCAGGTTCCGTCCGGACCCGAACCCGGACTTTGTCCCGAAGTTCGGCCGGACCAGCAGAACCCGAACTTCCAGAGGTTCGCTCAACTCTAGTCACAAACATTTCTATAGATTGGCTTAATTTGAGTATAAACTTCCATAGTCTGTTTGGGGCATGTTATACTTGATTTCTAACTGATGCATATCAGTAAATGTGAAAGCATCCTTTGTGCACAAACGCAGCAGCCAGCACTCAAGAGTGAGGCAACTATTTCATGCTGCAGGTACAAAGATGTTAAAGGGTGTAAAACTGTAAAACTGCTAATTTCCTGGATACATTTTTTTATGCAATGCCTCAGTCAGGCATTCGAATACCCTCTTCGTGAGGGCTGGGAAAATGCTTGTGACATTCCTCCAACTTGTTTTACACATAGACCCCTAACAGATTTTGAAAAGTTTCTAGGTTGCACTCAGTGCGTTTTATTTGTCTTCACCTAGGTCCCACGGGAGCAGATGGCTGTAGACAGTAGTTATGATATGTTATAGTTCTATTGCAATTAGAATGTGTTGATTTTGATAATTTTCACTGTAACACCGTGGTTTTATATACACGTGTACTATTTTGTACCTCATTGTTTGCCTAAAACTTTTTTTTCAATAAAAATTATTTTAAAAAGAAAAGTTGTTAGGATGATCTATGGTTATAACTGAAGAATAACTGTATTTTTGAAACACATTGCTGCTTGGTGCTTTGAGTGCTAACATCACAGGGCTCAGCCTTTGTAAACTGACCCTGACTGAGTGAGAATCTTGAATGGCAAAGAGCCATAAATGATCATTTATATACTGTAATACTTTGGAGTTTACAACTTGCTAGATGTAAGCTGTCCCTCCATGAGTTTAGCTAAAGAGTAGAGCGCCCGTATTTTCACACCAGGAATGAGAATAAATAAAGCATCACTGATATACACTCTTCTTCCCACAAAAGCTTGCCGGGCCAGTCAAGTTCCTCTCCCCCAAACTTGCTCATTCATGTATTCATGGACCCTGCTTTGTGCACTGGTCCAAATCATTTGATGCAGGTGGGATTATGGTGTGCTGTCGCTTTTCAGGGGTTGGGCTTGGCACCTTAGTACCAATGAAGGGAACTTTTAAGGCATCAGCATACCAGTTTGGGGATGGCTCCTTCCTGTTTTTAACATGACTGCACACCAGTGCACAAAGCAAGGTTCATAAACACATGGATGAGTGAGTTTGGGGTGAAGGACCTTGACTGGCTTGCACAGAGTCCTGAACTCAACCCGATAGAACACCTTTAGAATGAATTAGTGCGGAGACTGCGAACCAGGCCTTTTCGTCCACATCAGTACCTGACCTCATGAAAGCACTTCTGGAAGAATGGTTAAATATTCCCATAGACACACTCCTAAACCTTGTGGACGGCCTTTCCAGAAGAGTTGAAGCTGTTATAGCTGCAAAGGGTGGGCCAACTCAATATTGAACCCTATGGACGGGATGCCCTTAAAATTCATGTGCATATAAAGGCAAGCGTCCTAATACTTTTGGTAATAAAGTGTATGTATGTATGCTTTTTTAAATTCCACGCTTCTCTTTTATCCTGACCTTGAAGATGTTGAAGCAAGCAAGCGTCTGGAGCAGATGATTTTCTTATACTTACCCTTTGTCTACAGTTAAAGTTTAGCTACAGACAGGTTGATTGCAAATAGAGAAACGTTTTCACTAACATGGGTTGGTTGGAGGCTATATTGGTATCTCTGGATATATTAGGCACTCAGTGTATACCTTTATAATTATACTTTAATGAAAAGAGACATAGAAACATAGAAGAGTGATGGCAGAAAAAAGAGCAAGTGCTCCAACGCATCGAGTCTGCCTCATTTTTTTATTATTTATATATAGAGTATGTTTTCTTTTGTTTGAGTATAGATGTATGTTTGTCTGAAGCAAGTTTGAATGTACTTAATGTAAGTGACTCACTTACCTCTGCTATAAGTTTATTTCAAGCATCAGCTATTCTTTCAGTAAAATAATACTTTCTAAAATTAGTTTTGAACTATCCTCATGCTAGTTTGATGTCATGTTCTTGATCATAGCTTTATGTTGAAAACACTGCCCTCCAAAAGACTTAAGAACTGATTTGAAATTTGGTTTGCAAAGTATTTTATTAAGTATTACGTTTTTTCCACAGAGCTCAGGCTTTAATCCAAACTTACATTAACCACCATCTCTTACATAAAATCTTCAGTAACTATGTACCCAGCACATTATAAGCAATACAATGGTTCCAGGGCTTGACAGCATTTTCTAAGTAATTACCATTTGTTCCTGTTCCGTTTGACTAATTTATAATTTATATTGATATCAATACAAATGGAAAGACAGATTAGGCTGTACAAATTGTACAGGAAAACATTACAATGTACAGACAAGGATTGATTTTAATCCTCTCCACCTGACAGGTGATATATTGCGCTATTGTAAGCAGGAATCCACATTAGGTCAGAAAAAAGTAATTCCACTCAGTTTCATGGATGACCAAATGTAACCCATTGTTGAAACCAGCATCGCTACGAGAAAGAGGATTATATCGTTTAGTGTGAGTTCCTATTATAGCAAAATATTTTTAAAATAGTACACAGTTTTTAGCAAAGACTTAGTGACATTACCAATTTGCTTAATTAACAATGAATGTCTCAGCGTAAAATCATGAAAAAATGGAGAGGGAGTGCTGGGGCCTTAGGTTTGACATTTTGTTGACATTTTGTTGTAAAAATTAAAATGATAGATTGGTCAGGGTATCTGCATTCCAAAACTTTCAACATCCAGATCCAAAATTGAATAAAAAGGAATTCCTTTTTATTTTATTTTGGAATAAAGTATTATCTGGATGTTAAAATTTCTATTGTGGCATTGCACTGTTAATTTCATGCAGCATAAAATCTAACATATATGTCTACATTGCCTGGATATAACAGGGTATCCTTGTCAAACTACTCTACAACATATCTAGCATTCTAGCATGATCTGAAATGGCTAGTGTTTGCATAGCTGAGCAATATATGAAATATCGATACACATACCATACTGTACACGTAACAAGATCTCAAACCAATCACTGTTTCAGTCAGCTCAGCTGTGAAGCTGCTTAGCTCACATGAAGAATTTCCTCCTGTGCTTTCTGTGTAATGTTGCCAGTTCAGCTCTCACTACGATTTGGTTGAGGCCTGGGAAATGTGAGAGGGGTTGATCCTGGAGTTGCTCCACAGAAGCAAATTCTGCTGAAGATGGCAGCACCTATAGGTAGAAAAGATAGAGGGCCCCGATGTTGGCTACCTGTGTTCAGAATCCACTGGCCAGTGGTTTAGAGAGGAACTAATTGGCATTACATAGGTCCCTCAGCAGTGCTGCATCTCTGTGCATTTAATAGTTGTGCTGATTTGCAGTCCAGTTCTGTCTGTGAGTTGTATTCATTACATTCCTGTGTTTAACCACCTGCTCACCGGGCACTTAAATCCCCTTCCTGCCCAGACCAATTTTCAGCTTTCAGCGCTGTCGCACTTTGAATGACAATTGCGCGGTCATGCAATTGTCACTCAAAGCACAAATAGAGATTTCTTTTGGTGGTATTTAATCACTGCTGATTTTTTTTGTTAAAAAAAAATAAAAAGACCGAAAATTTTGACAAAAAACCCAAAACCGTTTTATATTTTGTTATATTTTGCAAACAGGTAATTTTTCTCCTTCATTGATTTACTCTGATGTGGCTGCACTGATGGGCACTGATGCACACTGATAGGCTGCACTGATGGGCACTGATAAGGCGACACTGATGGACACTGATAGGTGGCACTGGTGGGCACTGATGAGGCGGCACAGCTGGGCACTGATAGGTGGCACTGGTGGGCAATGAGAGGTGGTACTGATGGGCATTGACAGGTGGCACTGAAGGGCACTAATAGGTGGCACTGATAGGTGGCACTGATGGGTGGCACAGCAATGGGCCCTGTTGGGCAGCAATAATGGCACTGATGGGCACTAGTAGGTGACAGTGATTGTCAGCACTGTTAGGTGGCACTGATGATGAGGCACTGATGGGCACTGATTGGCACCACTGGTGGGCATTGATAGCTGACACTGCTGGGCATTGATAGGTGGCACTGGTGGGCATTGATGGTGACACAGATATGTGCTGGTGGGCACTGATTGGTGGCACTGGTGGGCACTGGCAGGTACAGTTGAGGTGGCTGTGGCTCTTCCACTTTGGGACCAATGTCCCTGTCACAGAAGCCGGTAATCGGCTTCTTTTTCTCCTTGCGCTGAGGAGAAAAAAATGATTACCAATCTTATGTTTACATCACATGATTAGCTGTCATTGGCTGGCAGGTGATCATGTGGTAAGGGATTGGGATGGCCCCTTACTCCGATCTGTGATGAGCCAAGTCCAATTGACTTGTGATCGCAGGGGGCGTGCAGGCAGCTCATGTACGGGAGGACGTCTATTGACGGACTCCCTTCAAAGTAGGTCCACGCTGTAGCCATCATTTGGCTATAGTGCAGACGTGAAGTGGTTAGCATAATTGTAATATATTGCAGTGAATTATTGTCCATCTGTGTCACATACAGTACAGTACCTGATGGAGATCAAGCTGAAGAGGGGGCTTCTTTTGTACTTCTTGTCCAACAACCCTGTATTGGTAACAGAGGATGTGAGGACACGAAGGTGAAGGCAGCGTCAGCTGTTGGTTGTGTGGGACAGACAACTGTGGACCAGTCAGTAAGAACCAGATGTAAGAACATAGTAGCACCTGATGAGCAGACAGGAATGTAGCCAGGACACAAGCTGAAGGTCATCAACAGCTGGGCAGTGAAGTGTCAAATCTGGAGGCAGGGACAGCATCAGCATACAGGCCAAGGTCAGCAACGGCTGGACAGTAAGTTGCAGGAACATAAGCCAGAGGCAGTGTCAGGATACAGGCCAAGGGCAGTTAACACCTGGGATGCAAGGCACTGAATCAAAGGGATGCAGAGCCTAAAAACACTGGCTGAGGTTACAACAAGCAGACAAGAATCCAGAGACAAGTCAAAGGCAAGCCAGGTCATACACAGGATAGCAAAAGTAGCAGGACAAGACACAGGTAAATCAAGAACTGTGTCTGAAGACCACTCAGCAATCTGTCCGTGTCACACTCAAACTTAAATAGGCTGTTTGGCAGCGGCACCAATGCCAGTACTGAGGGAGTATGTGCACCCTGAGTGCTAATATACTGTACGTCTGGCAGTGAATTTATGCCCAGAAACACATGCATATGTGTGCACTAGTCTTCTAGCACTGTGAGAAAACTAGTCTGTTACCTATTTTTAACTGTTTGCAAGGAATGATTGCCCAAAAAACCATTGTAGACTACAGGTGCATCAGTGAGTTTAGTTACTACTTGAATGGGCTATCACTGCCTGAAACTACACTCAAAACTAATCAGGCAATGTGGATAGGCAGTAGATATGGTTACTCTCCTCCCCCCAGCTTTTGATTAGACAGTAAAGGAACAACACCAGATTGATGAGCTCATCCCTCTGCTCACTCATCTCTCTCCTCCTCCTGTCATGTTCCTTGTCTGCTCCTTGTCATGATTCTTTTATATCTTTCTTTGCTGCTCAGAAGTAGCACCACATCCATACAACACATACCCATGTCCATTTCTTCATTTTTTATACGCTTTCAAGAGTAGCTATAAAAAACACATTTTTTTTTCTTCTGCCTCTTTGTAAAAATACCCCCTTCCACAGGCCTCAGAGGCTGAACAGATCCACCCATGACTGTATGGAAACTCCTACAAAATTATAATCTTGTCTGAGCTTGAAAGCCTGTGGAAAGCAGCTGTGATCAGGCAGTTACAATGAAATAAACTTGTTGAGCGATACATATATTTTAGCACATATCTTTGAATTCAGTTTTTGCTGAGGAATCACATTTGTTTCTTGTTACATTGATGAGACATTGCATTAACTATTATAAGTGCATATTGGTGATCGTTAGCAGTATTTCTGTCTTCTGCAAGTGGTGATTCAAGCTCAGCCAGATATCTGCAACATATGTCACGCTATATTTATAGGTTCAAGAATACTTCATCAGGAGTGCTAAGGCAGATGGCAAACTTTACTATAACACATAAGTACACTCAGACGGAGACATTTCTATAAATTCACTTCTGTCTTCAAAGCTTATTAAAAGGATTTCATCTGTTAAGACATGAAGAGTGCCTGCTGTACATATTTTCAAGCCAATGAAGCTGAAGTTATAGGTCTGGTTGGTGTCTAGCCTGTAGAAAAAAGTACAGTTAAGTGTTTTAGCCATCACTCCATTCCTTATAGTTCCAGGTAGAGTACATAAGCAACAAATTGTATACATAATCCTGAATCATGATGTAGAAAGTAAACTTATTATGGATTGACCTTATACACATTGCAACACAATATGTACTGATCTATGGTTTGCTGTGCTGGGAACTTACTTTTTTATTGAAGTGGACCTAACCCATTTTCTTTGTCTTTGCTACTGCTGCTGCAAGTTTTATTACTGTAGCTCTGGTTATGCTATACTGGTGAGACAAGAACCTATCTATATGCAGCACTGTGGAACTCATTCAACGCTTCTGCCTGTGAGCTTTGTGATGGTATGCGAGGCAAAGTGGTAGACAGACCCTACCTCTTGCCTCGTATTCACTCATGTGGACTGGATTAAACAGAGTCCGGTCCTGATTTTGCCAATTACCATGGCAGGGCTGGTTCTGGTCCAGAGTTTGTGGTTCACTGGAGTCCACAGGTATGTGGCGTAAATGATCAGGAAGAGATTTCAATAGAGCTCTGACCTGGAACTCAGAGAGGGATCTGAGGAAGCTCTGTGTCTGTTTGGATGGCTAATTGGGCCCAATTTGGACATTTTCACTTAGGGGTGCACTCACTTTTGTTGCCAGCAGTTTAGACATGGCTGTGTTTTGAGTTATTTTGAGGGAATGCTTTTTCATGCACTTATTTTTGGTGATGCCATCACTGGGGGTTGGTGTTGGTAGAACTTGTGGGAATTTCTACCTGTGTATGTCACTATAGTATTTGCCTTGAGAAAGACGTGTTGTGTCTCACCAAGGGGTTGACATTGACTAAACTATATTGGAATAATTTGTCCTGTTGTAAGTCCCATTAAGTGCACCTACTGCCTGCTTCATTTTCAACACTTTTTCATGGATTGCACTGGAGCTAATATCCCTACAAGTGTGGGCTGTGGCCTGCCTCTACACTACTGGTTACATCACTTGAGTATTCTATGTGTTTTATATATATGGAAGTCATTTAGGATCTGAACACAAATATCTTTACTCCTGCTGCAAAATGAAGCAATATGTTATGCTCACTGTGCTTTATAACCTCTTTGTGCGTGTTTGTGTGTGTGTGTGTGTGTGTGTATATACTGTATATCCTCAAAATCTAGTGAGACTGGAGAAATATTGCAAGATCTCATCATTACATTTATGAGTTCTGGTTACTTAGAGTAGCTAATACAACTAAGTGCTTTTTAATTTATGCTGCAGTTTTGATTGCCATTGCACAGCTTTTCTTAAATGGTGGATAGGGTGACACACATAGATTAGTCAAATACAGGGGAAAGGTCTGCTTTAAGAAAGAGTGATGATGACTGTGCTATAACCTCAAGCCATCTTGCATGTGGCAAACTACTTGCTACTGTAATTAAGTGCCGTATGGTCTTAAATGCTGATAGCGTCTTCAAAAAGCCCATTGCTGAAAGATTCATTGCTCGGTGAAAAGTTACATTACACATTTGCCTGAAATGGAAGGTCCTTTCAGCATATATCATCTGAGTTTTAATTGATTTCCATAATGCATATAATGGATGCGCTTCTCTTAAGCATTGCCGTCTTTACATTATCACCCCTGACGCGTCAGATTTTTGGCACGGGTCTCTGGACGTATTAAACGAGAAGCTCACATGGCAGTTCTGAGCACATCTTACAAACAGTATATAGGGATCTCAAATGATTCATGGCCATTTTCCAGCCATTGTACTGCAATCTTTATAAGATGTGTAGAATTCAAATAAAAAAGTGTCCGTAGAGTACATTCAGCTGTATGGAAATTGAGTTTCTACAATTTGAATAAAACCTCTCTCTCATCCAAGTCTCATTAAGTCATGTCTGCCAAGTGCTTGTGTCAACACAAAGAGAACAGCAGCTCACTGTCTAAAGCAATGAACTGTGAACTTAATGGACTTGTGTTTAATGTGTGGAGAGACCACTATATGCAAGTTCTTCACATTAAAACAAAGGGCAGGACCTATAGATATAGATTAGTATTGAATGCTTGTGCACAAGTAACTATGTGAATGAATGCAACAAAATTGTAAAGACCAAATCATGTACAGTCCATGATGAAGCGTCCCTATGAAATGCATGTAAAATAGGCAGCTATGTTACAGTCTAAACCAATTGCCATCACAATGCATATTTTTCCAAAGCCAGACTATGTATAAAATGGAAGAAATGAATATTGTAATGAGGATTGATTAAGAGCTAGATGTGTCCACATACCATGGCTCTCTGTACCATTCAACAAAGAGACAGCTCAATTTAAAGCCCAATAGAAGTCGTCATATGAACATTGTACTAAAAACGTCCATTTTCGTAGCCTTACCTTCCACTTGCCTGTTACAGTAGCTGTGAAAGTTAAATATGACTGTGCAGTCCAGCATGCACCAGAGTTTGACCTACTGCATTCAGTAACAGAACCAGTCTGACCCATTTCATCATTTCCTCTGCAATACAAGTCTGTGTGCAGGGTGTGGCTGTTACTCAGCAATGCCAACACAGAGCAATGCAGTGTGAGTGCTGCAAGCATTATTTTCATTAAGGGAAAACATGCTGGAGTACAGGGCTATAAAGAAATGAAACGGTGTTAGATGTGAAATAGTTCCCAACTTAGCACTACCAATAAGAAAGTCTAAACCTTGTGGCCAGTTAGTTTAGCCATGTTAGCTCACCCTAAATTCCAAAGTCACCCTGTATTTAGCCCATGAACTCTGTTACCCTAATGAATGTAAAGATCACCCCAAAATTTCTTGACATTGTCATTTGATTCAGCCCTTCCCTTCCCCTCTTCCCTGCATATTCCCCCGGAGATTCATATCCTGTTATGTTTATATGTCTACAAATCAGTACATGTGTATTTTGCTGTTTAGGTTACTATTTCTGAAAGGCTCAAAACATTTACAAGTACAAAGTATTACCTCTTTTGTTATACACATTGGATGCAATTTTCTGTTTTTGTTCTTTTTTGGCAAATGTGAAGCAATAGTGCTTCATGTCTTTTGTATGCTGAGTGTAATTCTCAATATCAGTTTTTAAACAGTATGTAAAGCATGGACGCTGCTCATTAGCACATCTCTTGTTCTATGTGATAGGTTTATTTTTTATTCTATTCTATATGTATGAATCCTACATAATAGTACATATTTTGTTCTGTATGCTGAATTAAAATATTTGGTATCTGGTCTTATCTTGTATGAACCCTTCACAATATTACATCTCTTGTTCTGTATGCTGGGTATACAGTGCCTTGAAAAAGTATTCATACCCCTTAAAATGTTCCACATTTTGTCATGTTACAACCAAAAACGTAAATGTATTTTGTTGGGATTTTATGTGATAGACCAACACAAAGTGGTACATCATTGTGAAGTGGAAGGAAAATGATAAATGTTTTTTTCATTTTTTTTTTTACAAATAAATATGTGAAAAGTGTGGCGTGCATTTGTATTCAGCCCCCCTGCGTCAATACTTTATAGAAGCACCTTTCACTGCAATTACAGCTGCAAGTATTTTGGGGATGTCTCTACCAGCTTTGCACATCTAAAGAGTGACATTTTTGCCCATTCTTCTTTGAAAAATACCTCCAACTCTGTCACATTGGATGAAGAGCCTCTGTGAACAGCAATTTTTAAGTCTTGCCACAGATTCTCAATTGGATTTAGGTCTGCACTTTGACTGGGCCATTCTAACACATGACTATGCTTCAAACTAAACCATTCCATTGTAGCTCTGGCTGTATGTTTAGGGTCATTGTCCTGCTGGATGCTGAACCTCCGCCCCAGTCTCAAGTCTATTGCAGACTCTCGGAGAGGAAGAAGTGACATCTCCCGCGGCCAGTACAGCTCAGTCTATGTTATGAATCCATTCCTGGATGTTTTCTATGGATTTTTCGCTTTGACACCTATCACTGGGTTATAGTGCCACATTTGTGAGTGTACTTTTTAAAGTTTTAAATAAATTGGATTGCTTATATACAGAGAGCACTATATTCTTCTTTACTCTTCTGGGGACATCTCTCATGGCTATTGGGGAAGAAAGCTTTCTGACATCCGTGATTGCCTAGGCTCATCTTCGGAACAGCATATATCCCTGAGAGGGTTTTGTCTTTCCCAGAATAAAGGCAGAGGCGCATATGATCCTTGTAGTGAGGATCCATTGGGGATGGTGAGTGGCTTGATTTACTGGTGGTGGACACAGAGCACCCCTGCGCCTGTGGAAGTTGTTTATGCACACCCTCTATGCACTTTAAATGAACTCTTATTCTATTAGATTTACTTTTTTATTCTGAGCGCTGCACATTTTATGTATGTTGATTTATCAGAGGGAGTTTGTCATATTAACCCTATGTGTTCAGCTGCTTATATACTATTAGATTCATTTGCGCTGACTGATCTTTTATAGAAATTTCTTCTAAGATTGCCCTGTATTTGGCTCCATCATCTTCCTATCAACTCTAACCAGCTTCCCTGTCCCTGCTGAAGAAAAGCCTCCCTACAACATGATGCTGCCACCGCCGTGTTTCACGGTGGGGATGGTGTGTTCAGGGTGATGTGCAGTGTTAGTTTTTGCTTTTAGGACAAAAAGTTCAACTTTGGTCTCATCAGACCAGAGCACCTTCTTCCACATGTTTGTTGTGTCCCCCACATGGCTTCTCACGAACTGCAAATGGCACTTCTTATGGCTTTCTTTCAAACATGGCTTTCTTCTTGCCATTATTCCATAAAGGCCAGATTTGTGGAGTGCATGACTAATAGTTGTCCTGTAGACAGATTCTTCAACTTGAGCTGTGGATCTCTGCAGCTTGGCCAGAGTTACCATTGGCCTCTTGGCTGCTTCTCTGATTAATGCTCTCCTTGCCCGACCTGTCAGTTTAGGTGGACGGCCATGGCTTGGTAGGTTTGTAGTTGTGCCATACTCTTTACATTTTCAGATGATGACTTGAACAGTGCTCCATGAGATGTTCAAAGCTTGGGATATTTTTTATAACCTAACCCTGCTTTAAATTTCCCCACAACTTTATCCCTGACCTATCTGGTGTGTTCTTGGCCTTCATAATGCTGTTTGTTTTCTAAGTTTCTTTAAGAAACCTCTGAGGGCTTCACAGAACATTTGTATTTATACTGAAATTAAGTTACACATAGGTGGACTCTATTTACTAATTAGGTGACTTCTGAAGGTGATTGGTTCCACTAGATTTTAGTTAGGGGTATCAGATTAAAGGGGTCTGAATACAAATGCACACCACACTTTTCACATATTTATTTGTAAAAAAATTGGAAAACCATTTATCATTTTCTTTCCACTTCACAATTATGTGCCACTTTGTGTTGGTCTATCACATTAAATCCCAATAAAATACATTCATGTTTTTGGTTGCAACATGACAAAATGTGGAAAAGTTCTTATCTTTTCTTATTCTGTATGTGGGCTAGGTGCAGCACTATGCAGCAGGCAGTGAGCACACAGAGTCCAAGTTTGGCAATAGCAATATTTAAAGCCCATTATATTTGGTGAACATCTGAATTTGTGGGTAGCTCAGCGGGATGTTCGCCCGCTGAGCGCCTCACAATGCACTGCGTGTGTCACAGTGCATTCTAGGGCCCTAATTGGATGAAGGCTTGCAAGGCTTCGCCAATTAGGACTGTCAGAGCCCTGATTGGACAAAGTGATGATTAGTTTCTCCAATCGTGGCTCAGTACTCACAGTCCCACCCTACACAATAAAAGCTAACTTCCCATAGCCAGCTCTTGTAGTGTGTTGTTGGAGTGGAGATCAGGGAACATGACTGTGATCCACTGTTCCCAATGTTCGGGAACAGTCAGATCTGTCATGTCTCTGCCAGCCCAGACCCCACACAGTTCGAACACACATAGGGAACACAGTTAACCCCTTGATTGCCCCCTACAGTTTAACCACTTCCCTGCCAGTGACATTTATACAATAATCAATGGCTATTTAAAGCTCTGATCACTTTATAAATGTCATTGGTCCCAAAAAAGTGTCAAAAGTGTCCAATCTGGGCGCCACAATGTCGCAGTCCCAATAAAAACCGCAGATCGCTGCCATTACTAGTAAAAAATAAATAAATAAATAAAAATGCCATAAATCTATTCCCATAGTTTGTAGATGCGATAACTTTTGCGCAACCCAATCAATATACATCTATTGTGATTTTATTTACCAAAAATATGTAGAAAAATATATATCGGCCCTAAAGAAATTCGTTTTTTACATTTTTTTGGTTATTTATTATATTTATTTATTATTTTATTAAGTAAAAAAAATATAGTTTTTTTTTTTTTAAATCGTTGCTCTTTTTCTGTTTATAGCGCAAAAAGTAAAAACCCGCAGAGGTGATCAAATACCACCAAAAGAAAGCTCTATTTGTGGGAATAAGAGGACGCCAATTTTGTTTGTGTACAACGTTGCGCAATTGTCAGTTAAAACGATGTAGTGCCATATTGCAAAAAGTGCTCTGGTCAGGAAGGGGGTAAAACCTTCCGGGGCTGAAGTGGTTAACGTAACATTACACAACATTTAGTCCTTTTTGTTTTTTTTGGTTGCTGCATGTTTTTTTGTGTCTTTTTTTTTTTTGTCCTTTTTAAATTGTCAAGTCAGCTACAGTTTTTCTGACTGTGATGTGATGTTCCCTAATTTTTTATTTTTTATCGTTTTTACTTTTCACTCAACGTCAGTCCTCAATTTAAAGTGCACCAAACACCACTTTTCACTGAATAAAGTGTATGAAATTACACATTTTCCAGTATCTATAAAATGTGGCTGGCTAATAAACCCCCCCCCCCCCGTCATGTCTAGGAGGCCAACAAGGAGAGAAAGACATTCCAATGCCAATATGAGGGGGCCAGAAGCCTCTGTGTCCACAAGCAAAGTTGGACGTGGTCAATCCTCAGGAAGGGCACCTTTGTCTCCCTTTAGTGAGGTAGTAATATTCAGCAACCACAGGCAGAGGAGGTGGTGGACTGGCTTACTAAACAATCCTCATCCTCCTCATCCTCTATGACCATTCAAGCTGACACTAGTGCACAGTCCACCGCAGCTGCCAGAGCGGCTTATTCTGCCTCCTTGACCACAGCTACTCCTGCCATAGCCCCAGCATCATCCATGGAGGAATCAGCTGAATTATTTGAACACAGCTTTCTTAATTCTGATGTTGGTTCTGAGGTAGAGGAAGGGACTAACATGAGCCAACAGAGAGGGGAGAACACTGATTAACAGCAAATTGGCAGTCATGTTTCCCCAGCCACATCGTATTGCCAAGTTGGCTCCGGTGATGGTGAGGATGGAGGGGATGCTGATGATGAGGTAACTGACGCGACTTGGGTGCTGGAAAGAGCAGAGGATGAGAGTGAGGGGGAGAAAAATACCCAACACAGCAGGATGTCCTCCAGAGGCAGGCATTATTGAAGTGTAGCTGGCAGCCACCCCATGCGTTCAGATTGTGGAGCCGTTATCTCCCGACCCCCACTTCCTTGACCTCAGCTGTGTGGGCAATTTGCAATCTCTGCAGCAAGCGGAGTCCATCAAGAGTGGCAAAAACATCAGCCATTTCGGTAGCACATGCTTGACAAGGCATTTAACCTCCAAATACTCAGCCCATTTCAAGAGCACCAGAAAGCCACACACGAGGGACAAAATTCTTCTCCTCCTCACTCCTCACCTCTCATGTGTAAACCCGCTATATCTAATGATCTCTCAGCAGCCTCCACTGAAAGGGAAGATGGTATAGCAAAGGGTGCCACGGTCCTTGAAACATGTCTGCCAGCAGCACATCACCAGCTGTAGAGTATAGCAGACAAATTTGTCAAAACAAAATAGAAAAAAACACTCCCTGCCACCCACATGCCCAGCATCAAAATTGCTGGCTTTGCAACTCCTACCTTTCTGTCTTATGGATTCTGCACCTTCTGTGAATTTGCAAAATGTGCTGTGCCACAATGGCAGGTTCCCATTTGTTATTTCTTTTCACGTAAGACCATTCCAGCTCTGTATCATCACAATGGTTCTCAACTTGTCAGGTATTCTTGGCTTGATGGTAATCAGAGAACTCACAACTGTTTTGGCATTCCCTTTTTCTCTGGGAGCAAAGGGGAGGGGCCATATGCCCCTGACCACTCACATGGGTAAGAGGGCCTGTGGGCTGTCCGGGGTGGAGGATAGCATAATGACCCTCCCTGACATACAGTTTCTATACCAATACTCATATCTCGCAATATGTACAGGGTGCATTCCTGAAATTGAAAAATGATGGTGCAGTATGAAAGTGGAAGTCTAAACATGACAGGTTTCCAAGGTCTAATTTATCTAGGAGGAAGAAGTGTTACCAGTGGTTCCCCATATGATCGAACCTAGGGGTGTCTGGACTTAATTCGTTCAGTATAAAATTCTGTATTCAAATATGTACTTTTTATTAAGGTGTCACGTTCCTGTCTGAATTTATTTGAACTTATTATGAGGGCAGCTCCCTTATTTCTTTTTCTTCTTTCTTTTTACAGCCAGTGTTCGGTTGGCTGAAATCTAGCGGGAAGTCCACCTACCCCTAAACTACCTGATTTATAAAATGCCCACCAGTTGAAACTCAACTCTGGCAATGCTGCAGCAGCTGCGCTGTGTGAGTATGGCATAAGGACAGGCTCGGGGCACCTCCGATTTTTTCACCACGCCAATGGCTGCTGATAAACAATGCATGCACTGTACTGTCACCATTTAAGGAGGCGACAAGGATGGTGAGCCGTGATGATGCATGCATCAGTGACAAAATCTCTGTTGTGTTCCTGCTGGGGCAGACTCTGCATGGCATTATGGGCAGGGCACTTGAGGCAAAGCAGCAGGAGGAAGAGGAGGACTTCCTTTCCTCTCAAGGCTCGCCATAGAACACACAAAAGGAGGGGGAGGAGGAGGATTATGGCAGTTTTGGAGGCATTGAAGCAGAGGAAGACGTACGTCAAAACTTAAGAGATAGTTTTCAGTCCCCAGAAACCTTGGGAGTAGTACGTGGCTGGAAGGAGGCAGTTTCAGATACTGTAATCCTCAGTGACCCCAAGGACTCTGCCTCTCATGCCTCCGCAAACATGTGCATGACCTCCCTTATTCTTCAAAGCCTGGGAAAGGATCCGAGAATTTGTGGAATCAAGCATAAGGATCATTATTGGTTGGCAACTCTCCTTGACCACCTTTACAAGGGGAAGTCTCAGAACTTAACCCGTCCTCAGACAGGGAGTGAAGGATGAAATATCTTGAGGATACCTTAAAGAGGAGTCTATATAATGCTTTTCCAGACTCTGGTAGGTTACAGTCTCATGGAAAAGCTACTTTTGTGGCTTCTGTTGGTCAAAGGAGAAGTGGTGGAGAAGGGGGTTGCCTTAGTAATGCATTTCAAAATGTTGTCCTCAGCGCCCAGGGCTGTCAGCTTCAACTTCTGAGGTTTTGTGACAGACATCTGTCCACACACTCAGTTGACCAGCTGACAGTTGTAAAAATGAATAAATCCTGGATTAGCAACAGCTATCAAGCCCTTGATGCCGATTTCACTGATTAAGTGTTATTGGGATCATGAATCTCTGCAAGACTGTCTAGGATGCCTAGTTTTGTGGATGTTGAATTAATCTTTAAGTATTTTTATGGTATAGGTTTCATGGGCATGATTAACACCCAAGGACCAATTTTTCCACACCTGTTTGACAGGTGCATCAAATTTCAAGTTTTTACAGGCTAATTCTTGCTTTCATGTAGACTACCTTTAGAAGGTTAAGGGGTTAGGGCACCAACAACACCAAAAGACCATTTTTCTGCAACTGTTTGACAGGGGCGCCAAATTAAGTTTTTTTACAGCAAGGTCAATTCTTGCTTTCAAGACTACCTCTAGAAGGTTACAGGGTGAAGGCACCAACAACACCCAAAGACCAATTTTTCTGCAACAGTTTGACAGGGACATCAAATTAAATTTTTTTACAGCAAGGCCAATTCTTTCTTTCATCAAGACTACCTTTATAAGGTTACGGGGCGAAAGCACCAACAAAACCCAAAGACCAATTTTTCTGCAACATTTTGATAGGGGCGTCAAATTTACATTTTTTACAGCAATGCCAATTCTTGCTTTCATCAAGACTATCTTTAAAAAAGTACGGGGTGAAGGCACCAACAACAACCAAAGACCAATTTTTCTGCAACTGTGTGACAGGGGCGTCAAAATATTTTTTTTACAGCAAGGTCAATTCTTGCATTCAAGACAACCTCTAGAAGGTTACGGGGTGAAGACACCAACAACACCCAAAGACCAATGTATTCACACCTGCTTGACAGGGGAGTCAAATTTAAATGTTTTAAAGCAAGGCCAATTCTTGCTACCTCTATAGGGTTATGGTGTGAAGGCACCACCAACACCCAAAGCCCAATTTTTTCACACCTGTTACGTCTATCCAAAGTCTGCGGAAAAAAAAAAGGACTTTATCTAAAAAAATTGTTAATCTTGGCTTGAGTGTACTATAATTTGGCTTCTTCGCGTAAGGCTTACTTACTGTGGTGCAAAACCTTTTTATTTCCATCCAAAGTCTGTCAGACACCAGAGACACCAGAATTTCATCCAAAAAATCTCTAATCTTGTTCCAATTGCACTAAAATGTAGCCTCATCATACAGACTGGCTCCGCAAGCCGTGGTTTACTAAATAAAGAAAACTTGCAGGGAAAATCAATTTAAATGTAATATTTTTTGTCTTTTTTAAAAGTTTTATTTGCATTGATACATGTCCCACAGGACAGTACTCGGCCCCCCATACCCTTTTTATGGCCAATAACTTGCATATAAGCCTTCAAAATGGAGACTTGATTTTTCCTGTTCAGGTCCCATAGACTTCAATGGGGTTCGTTGTTCGGATATGAACTTTTGCAATGTTCGAGAGTTCTGGCGCAAACTGAAGTGAGGGGTGTTCGGCCCATCTCTACATCTGGGTAAGTTTCAGTATCTGTTGTTCTGTAATGTATGTACTGTAAGTACGGTATCTTATCTTATCTGCTGGGATTAATGCTTTGGGTCCCATCACACTGGGACAGTCTTCCGTGGTGTGTTTAACATATATGCATTCACATTGTTTTGGCTTTTATTAACCTCTTGCTTTCCATGTAAAGCATATGTGCGGCAGTAAAGAGAGTGGACTATAATGCCGATATGCCACACGTATGTGTCCATGAGCAGTAGAGCTTTGTGCACTGAGAGCACGCTCACTGCATGCTCCCAACACAGTGACAGAACTGTCAAAGACAGTTCTCAGTCCATACTAATAATCATGAGTCGGCAGGACTGCCCTCCTGGCATACGGGATACTGGGGCTGAGTGGGAAGGTGTTAACATTTGTTGCATTAAGACAGCCCATTCTTGTGAATAGGCTGCTAACCCACCCCCAGCATACAGAAAGTTGGACCTGCAGCAGGTCAGCACACCATAATACAATGCATGCTGAATATCGGTGTTGCAGTGCATCATAATGCGTGTACATTAGAAATGGTGTGTTGGGGTGCCATTCACAGATGTTAATGGGCCCCCCAGTATCTGTACTTATTCTTTATGGATGGGCATTTCATGGTACTATTTCTTTTGTCCTGTATGCTGGGTGTGATTTGTAAGATTAATTAGTAAGACCTCATCTGGAATACGCAATTCAGTTTTGGGCACCAGTTCTCAAAAAGGGTATCGGGGAACTGGAGAAAGTGCAGAGAAGTGCAACCAAACTGATAAGAGGCATGGAGGAGCTCAGATGTGAGGAACGATTAGAGGAACTGAATGTATTCTCTCTTGAGAAGAGGAGATTGAGGGGGGATATGATCAACATGTACAAATACATAAGTGGTTCATATGGTGAACTTGGTGTTGAGTTATTCACTTTAAGGTCATCACAGAAGACAAGGGGGCACTCTTTATGTCTAGAGGAAAAAAGATTTCATCTCCAAATATGGAAAGGTTTCTTCACAGTTAGAGCTGTGAAAATGTGGAATAGACTCCCTCCAGAGGTGGTTCTGGCCAGCACAGTAGATTGCTTTAAAAAAGGCCTGGATTCTTTCCTTAACCATTTCCCACCCAGCCTATAGACAAATGTTGACTGAAAGTCATATGACATCCGCCAGGATAGCCCACGATCGTGCGTCCGTGGAGGCACACAGCGCGGTGATCGATGGTGTGGAGTGTCATTCTGACATACCGCATTACCGATCTCAGTAAAGAGCCGTTGGAAGCTCTTTACCATATGGTCAGCAGTGATCATTCACAGCTGATCACAGTGTAAATTCGAAGAGCCATGTATCGGCTTTTCCTCTACTCACGTCTGCAGACGCAAGTAGAGGAGAGCCGATTGGTGGCTCTTCTGACAGGGGGGTCTGCGCCAATTGTTTATCAGTTCGGACCCCCGAGGATCACCACCCAGGCCCACCAGGGAGCCCACCCTGGGACCACCAGGGAGCCCACCCTAGACCACCAGGTAAGGGGCATACAGTGTACTATAAGGATGGCACTGTGCCCATCTGGGATGCCTGCCAGTGCTTCCCTAACAGTGCTATCTATCAGTGCTGCCTATCAGTGCCCACCAGTGCCACCTATCAGTGCCAACCAGTGTCACCTATCAGTGCCACCTATCAGTGTCCATCAGTGCCACCTATCAGTGCCCATCAGTGCCGCTTATCAGTGTCCATCAGTGCTGCATATCAGTGCCACCTATCAGTGCCCATCAGTGCTGCTTATCAGTGCCACCTATCAGTGCCCATCAGTGCTGAATATAAGTGCCACTTCATCAGTGCCCATCAGTGCCACCTCATCAGTGCTGTCTCATCAGTGCCAATCAGTACTGCCTCATCAGTGTCCATCAGTGCAGCCTCATCATTGTCCGTCAGTGCAGCCTCATCAGTGCACATCAGTGAAGGAGAAAACTTACTTAATTACAAAGTTTTGTGACAAAAACTTTTATTTTTCATAATGTTTCGGTATTTTTTTATTCGTAGTGCAGGTGATCAAATACCACCAAAATAAAGCTCTATTTGTGGAAAACAATTATAAAAATTTAATTTGGGTACAGTGTAGCATGAATGCGCAATTGTCATTCAAAATGTGGCAGCGCTGAAAGCTGAAAATTGGTCTGGGCGGGAAGGGGGGAAGGTGCCTAGTATTGAAGTGGTTAATGTGCATAATATAACTGGGTACTAACATTTATAGGTAAAGTTGATCCAGGGAAAATCCGATTACCTCTCGAGGGGGATCAGGAAGGAATTTTTTCTCAAATTGGATCATGCTTTGCTGGGGTTTTTTGCTTTCTTCTAGATCAACTGTGGGTGAAGGATTGTGTATGTGGAATTGTATGGTTATATATATTTTTTCTTTTTTTTATTGGTTGAATTAGATGGACTTGTGTCTTTTTTCAACCTGACTAACTATGTAACTATGTAATTCTCAGAATCTAGTTTTAATAAGTGCATATGAATGTTGAGCAACAGACACAAAGCAGTAGGATAAGGCATTGTGCAGTGGTTATTCCAAACACTTGATTAATTAGAAAGTACAGTATATTACTTTTGGGTTTAGCGATATTTACAGTAAAAGCTCAGCTCTGTAAGTTACAGAATAGGTAGTATTTTATCTGCCTTTCTTTTTCCTGTAGAGCTCCACCAATGGCACTACTACCTCCAAAGGCATAGGAATCTTTTGTTCACCCATGAAATTAAATAATTCCTATAGCCCTTGCATGATGACTTGCAGGCATTTTTTACAGCACAATTTTTTCTCTTTGAATGTTGATGAGCTTCTGCAAAGTTGTTTGAACCAATTGTGGGATCACATGAATTTACTTGGATGGCCACCAAATCATTATACTTTTCCTGTGTCAGCAGGGAACTTAAAATGACATTCCATAGCTACATAAATCTAGTGGCAGTGTCATGGAGTGCCAGGTTTAACATTTATGCAACTTTATCCTGCACCAGTGATTTTAACCAAAACACAATAATTAAATCTCTTTAATTCCTGAATCGTTTCAATTAGCAAGAATGGAGTGCTTAAAAGCTGCTTAAGGTTGTCCTGAGATTAATAAACATTGATTATGTTAGGCCTACAATTACAATTAAATTTTCAATTTCAAACTTTTTTTTGCCCTTTTCATATTGTAGTAGTAACAGGTTATTTTTCTCCTACCACTCTGTGTCAATTAGTTAGCAAATTGATGCACTAAACAATTCAATACTGAAAATAAACTGTAGGTTAAAAACATCAAGTTATTCATTCATTTAAAAGATTATTTCTCCTATTAACTAAAAGTGTAACTTAACATATCTAAGCACCACAAACTGAAAATGCTATTTAATTCATTTTTAATATTAAAGCAAACTCACCCATCCATCCACTTCTGCATGAATTATTTTGTTAAGAAATCACTTTTAAAAACACTCCCCAAGCATTCCTAGCAGCAGCTGCCATCTTGAATAAGGGCAGATGGTTCATGTAGAATTTACTTCCTGGAATCCACCTGGTCTTGGCTCAGGCATGCAGGCATAAGGGTGTGTTTAGCTGAGAAAGCTGAGATCTTGAGCTCCCCTGACCAATACCCCCTAAGACAGTTACTGTATATAGCAATCAAAACAACTGAAGCTGAGAGACCAAAAAAGAAAAAGGCAATCCAAACGACTATCACATATGAGAAGATACTACAATTGCACAGGCTATGAAATATAAATGTTGAGAATCATAGTGTCCTTAAATATATAGGATAAAATAAGGACAAGAGAAAGGGGGGCCCATACCTGAGCAGGATATCGCAGCAGGAACATCCAGGAAAAAAAAGGGAAGGGCGACAATCTATCTTTAAAGGCATTGGAGTCAATTGTCACTCTTTTTAAGTTGTATCTGAGTACAAGTGCACTCCGGTAAACCCTTAAAATGGAACTGTACTCTCTCAATGAATATTACAGTATCTCACAAAAGTGAGTACACCCCTCACATTTTTGTAAATATGTTATTATACCTTTTCATGTGACAACGCTGAAGAAATTACATTTTGCTACAATATAAAGTAGTGAGTGTACAGCTTGTATAACAGTGTAAATTTTCTGTCCCCTCAAAATAACTCAACACGCAGCCATTAATGTCTAAACTACTGCCAACAATAGTGAGTACGCCCCTAATTGAAGAAGTCCAAATTGGGCCCAAAGTGTCAATATTTTGTGTGGCAACCATTATTTCCCAGCACTGCCTTAACCCCTAAACCTATTGGGCATGGAGTTCATCAGAGCTTCACAGGTTGCCACTGGGGTCCTCTTCCACTCCTCCATGATGACATCACAGAGCTGGTGGATGTTAGAGACCTCCACCTTCCGTTTCAGGATGCCCCACAGATGCTTAATAGGGCTTAGGTCTGGAGACATGCTTGGCCATTCCATCACCTTTACCCTCAGCTTCTTTAAGGCAGTGGTCATCTTGGAGGTGTATTTGGGGTCCAAGGAAAGGGGCGGGGAACGGAGGGTGGGACTTTAAGTGAAGCTTGCAGGTAGCCTGGTAAGGCTCTAGCTTCCATCCCTAAACATGATATATAAATATTGCACTGATGTGCAATCGGAAAAAGGGGTGGGACTTTAAATGGAGGATGTGGTGGTCTGAATGTAATATTGATGGATATAAGTCGATTGAGGTAGTAATTGCATTTATTGAGTAATCATCAGCTAAACATATATAAATGGTCACACACGTGATCCAATCAGGTAAAACATGATTATAAATAAAAATTCATGCAATACATAATACAAGTTCCCATCCATCAATTTCATATATATGTTGTATATACACAGCATTAAAATAAACAATAACACACTGCATGGCCCATATTGAAACTTCAAAATATGGGCCATGCAGTGTGTTATTGTTTATTTTAATACTGTGTATATACAACATATATATGAAATGGATGGATGGGGAACTTGTATTATGTATTGCATGAATTTTTATTTATAATCATGTTTTACCTGATTGGATCACGTGTGTGACCATTTATATATGTTTAAGTGATGATTACGCAATAAATTCAATTACTACCTCAATCGACTTATATCCATCAATATTACATTCAGACCACCACATCCTCCATTTAAAGTCCCACCCCTTTTTCCGATTGCACATCAGTGCAATTTTTATATATCGTGTATTTGGGGTCGTTATCATTTTGGAATACTGCCCTACAGCCCAGTCTCCAAAGGGAGGGGATCATGCTCTGCTTCAGTATGTCACAGTACATGTTGGCATTCATGATTCCCTCAATGAACTATAGCTCCCCAGTGCTGGCAGCACTCATGCAGCTCCAGACTATGACACTCCCACCACCATGCTTGACTGTAGGCAAGACACACTTGTCTTTGTACTACTCACCTGGTTGCTGCCACACACGCTTGACACCATCTGAACCAAATAAGTTTATCTTGGTCTCATCAGACCACAGAACATGGTTCCAGTAATCCATGTCCTTAGTCTGTTTGTCTTCAGCAAGCTGTTTGTAGGCTTTCTTGTGCATCATCTTTAGAAGAGGCTTTCTTCTGGAATGACAGCCATGCAGACCAATTTGATGCAGTGTGCTGTGTGTGGTCTGAGCACTGACAGGCTGACCCCCCACCCCTTCAACCTCTGCAGCAATGCTGGCAGCACTCATATGTCTATTTCCCAAGGACAACCTCTGGATATGACGCTGAGCATGTGCACTCGAGTTCTTTGGTCAACCATGGCAAGGCCTGTTCTAAATGGAACCTGTCCTGTTAAAC
>BLSH010517351.1:300844-323166 GCA_018402905.1 Glandirana rugosa | reverse complement strand
ACATGTAAACGACAGAGGAGTTTTATTGAGTTGTGTATCGGTAATTACAGATTTGACGACCGTTGTTGTCACTCATGTGGGGATACACTTTTACAGGTTTAACCCGGGTTAATCGGTAAAAGGGAAGGGCCCTAGTACCCTGAGCAATCACAATGTTCCAGAATTCACACTTACCCCTCTTCCACACAATTTAAACCACAATAGTGAGTACCGTTTTTTAAGAGACTCCTAGACTTTTTTTCTTAACAACGAGATGTATTTCTACCGGATCCGATATTCTTCTAACGGTTCTGGGACCTTGATTCGACGTCGTGTCACCGGTTCTGGTATATCACCAAATTGTCCTGTCCAAGGTGAGTCTTTTCCGGAGTGGTACCAGCTGGTTTCTTCAAGTCCTATTTCCCAAGGACAACCTCTGGATATGACGCTGAGCATGTGCACTGAACTTCTTTGGTCGACCATGGTGAGGCCTTTTCTGAGTGGAACCTGTCCTGTTAAACCACTATATGGTCTTGGCCACTGTGCTGCAGCTTAGTTCCAGGGTCTTGGCAATCTTCTTATAGCCTAGGCCATCTTTATGTAGAGCAACAATTCTTTTTTTCAGATCCTCAGAGAATTTTTTGCCATGAGTGATAACACCAAATTTAACACACCTTCTCCCCATTCACACTTAAGACCTTGTAACACTAACGAGTCCCATGATCCCGGGAAGGGAAAATGGCTAATTGGGCCCAATTTGGACATTTTCACATAGGGGTGTACTCACTGTTGTTGCCAGCAGTTTAGACATTAATGGCTATGTGTTGAGTTATTTTGAGGAGACAGCAAATGTACACTGTTATACAAGCTGTACACTCTTTACTTTACATTGTAGGAACGTGTAATTTCTTCACTGTTGTCATATGAAAAGATATAATAAAATATTTACAAAAATGTGGGAGGGTGTACTCACTTATGTGAGATACTGTAACTATTTTTAATCCTTATGCTTTTTACAAGACGAAAATGATGTCATACATCCCAGTAGCATTCATTGGCATTTTTTTTATTTCAATCTTTATTAGGTATTTATGTATATGTATACATGCAGACATAGAATGAGAAAGTAAGATTAAAGCTTAACAAGTAATGCCATGGGTCACCAATAGGAGATGGGATGAGGCTAGGAGAGGCATTCATTGAATAGCCTAAGATATGGAACATATTAAGATATGTAACAGTGTAAGTCTTAAAACTGAAATCATACAATATCTCACAAAAGTGAGCACAACCCTCACATGTTTGTAAATTTTTTAGTCTACCCTTTAATGTGACAACACTGAAGAAATGACACTTTGCTACAATGTAAAGTAGTGAGTGCACAGCTTGTATAACAGTGTAAATTTGCTGTCCCCTCAAAATAACTCAACACACAGCCATTAATGTCTAAACTGCTGGCAACAAAAGTGAGTACACCCCTAAGTGAAAATGCCCAAATTGGGCCCGAAGTGTCAATATTTTGTGTGGCCATCTTTATTTTCCAGCACTGCCTTATCCCCCTTGGGCATGGAGTTCACCAGAGCTTCACAGGTTGCCACTGGAGTCCTCTTCCACTGCTCCACGATGGCATCACGAAGACCTTGCACTCCTCCACCTCGAGGATGCCCCACAGATGCTCAATAGGGTGTAGGTCTAAAGACATGCTTGGCCAGTCCATCACCTTTACCCTCAGCTTCTTTAGCAAGGCAGTGGTCCTCTTGGAGGTGTGTTTGGGATTTATATCATGTTGGAATACTGCCCTGTGGCCCAGTCTCTGTAGGGAGCGGATCATGCTCTGCTTCAATATGTCACAGTACATGTTGCCATTCATGGTTCCCTCAATGAACTGTAGCTCCCCAGTGTCGGCAGCACTCATGCAGCCCCAGACCATGACACTTTCACCACCATGTTTGACTGTAGGCAAGACACACCTATCTTTGTACTCCTTACCTGGTTGCCGCCACACACACTTGACACCATCTGAACCAAATAAGTTTATCTTGCTCTCCTCAGACCACGGGACATGGTTACAGTAATCCATGTCCTTAGTCTGGTTGTCTTCAGCAAACTGCTTGCAGGCTTTCTTGTGCATCATCTTTAGAAGGATGTTCCTTCTGGGACAACAGCCATGCAGCCCAATTTGATGCAGTGTGTGGCGTATGGTCTGAGCACTGACAGGCTGACCCCCCCACCCCTTCAACCTCTGCAGCAATGCTGGCAGCATTCATAAGTCTATTTCCCAAAGACAACCTCTGGATATGATGCTGAGCACGTGCACTTAACCTCTTTGGTCAACCATGGCGAGGCCTGTTCTGAGTGGAACCTGCCCTGTTAAAGCACTATATGTTCTTGGCTACCGTGCTGCAGCTCAGTTTCAGGGTCTGGTCTTGGTAATCTTCTTACAGCCTAGGCCATCTTTATGTAGAGCATCAATTCTTTTTTTCAGATCCTTAGAGAGTTATTTGTCATGAGAAGCCATGTTGAACTTCAAGTGACCAGTATGAGAGAGTGAGGGCGATAACACCAAATTTAACACACCTGCTCCTCATTCACACCTGAGACCTTGTAGCACTAATGAGTCACATGACACCGGGGAGGGAAAATGGCTATTTGGGCCCAATGTGGACATTTTCACTTAGGGATGTACTCACTTTTGTTGCCGATGGTTTAGACATTAATGGCTGTGTGTTGAGTTATTTTGAGGGGGCAGTAAATGTACACTGTTATACAAGCTGTACACTCACTACTTTATATTGTAGCAAAGTGTAATTTCTTCAGCATTGTGACATGAAAAGATAGAATAAAATACTTACAAAAATGTGAGTATACTCACTTTTGTGAGATAATGTATATTTGATCGGTACCAGATCTAATATTTATAATAAAGAAGCACAGGGTTGTTATCCTAAGGGTGAATTGTAAGGTTACTTCCATTGAAGTCATGGTGGGACTGTGTTTCTACTGTCTTTGCTCCAGCATGGCCAATTTTGTTGGGTATGGGTGTTTTTGCCATACAATCTTGCGAACATCAGTTCCATTGAAGCATGCGTGTTTAAGAAATGCATAGTTTTGGATATGGAGGGAGGTGTTTCGGATTTCTATGTGTTGGCCATAGTTCTTCTTTTTTTTTCTTTCAATATATTTTATTGAAATTTTAAGGAATATTACAACATTAGATCAAGAAACAAATAGTAGAGTGTACAGTGGTTGTTGATTATTAAAGAGTAGATTTAAACAACATTACAGCAAGTAAGAAGTTCCATGCTCATAAACGAATGATAAGTTAGGCATAAATATACAGACCTCCAAAGTGAAACCCGCTGGTTTGTTAGGTGGGTAGTGCTTCTATGTGTATGAAGTGTTTTATAACTCGGTAGTAATGGCCAGGAGGCTAAGGTTGGCTGAGGCTGCTCACCCCCGAGACAGCCCTGTGGGGCTTACGTGTCTCGGGTGAGACCGGCACCGCCCCCCTCCCCCAAGCGGCCACCACCACGACCAGATAAACATATAGTCAATCATCAGAGATACTCATGCTGACGGGTAATTGTAGTTGGAGGTAATCAGTTAGTTGGGTACCAGTCTTGCCAGGGTGACCATTACCGAATTGCCTTCGGGAGTTGACCGGCCGCAGAGGTCATCATTTTTTTCGGAAGTGTGGTGTTGCTGGGTTAATTCCACTGCTTCAAGTACAGTGGGAGGCCGGGGGTCTTTCCAGTGTCTTGTGATTGTAAGTCTAACTGCTAGGAGCAGGTGGGTAATTGTGTGTTGTGTCGAGTACGGGAGGGAGTCAGTGTTAAGTGAGAGAAGTGCGAGGCTTGGGTTTAGCGGTATTTGTTTTGCAATTTTAGAGATAATAGAGAAGATAATTTGCCAGTATGGCTTGATTTTTGGGCATCCCCAGAGAATGTGTAGGATTTCTCCTGTCATTCCACAATTCCTCCAGCATTTGTTTGGGAAGTGATTTCCAAAGCATGAAATTTTATCGGGAGTTAAGTACCATCTCAGTGAGATTTTCGTAGATAATTCCCATAGTGTGGAGCAAGAGGTTGCTTTCTGAATGGTTCTGCATGCTTTAGTCCATTGTTCCTCTGTGAAGGATTTCCCTAGGTCTGCTTCCCATTTTTCAAAAGAGGAGGACTTATGGAATTCATTTTTTTGTTGAAGTGGGTTATAAAAGGTGGTGGTACTGTTTTGGTTTAGGGAGGGAGATGTTAGGTGTGACCAGGCCTGAGTTTGTATGTTGAGTCATTTGTGGGTGATCCTGGATAGGCAGTGTCAAATTTGCATGTGTTTGTATGCATCTTGTGGGGGGATATTGAATTATTTTTGTAGGCTAAGAAAGGATTTGGGCAAGTCCCCATCATAAATGTCATGTATATATTTAATTCCTTTTTGGGCCCATGAAGATAGGGATATTTGGGCTATGAAAGGAGTTAGGGCTGATAATGGGATTTTCAGAGGGGTTGTTGCCGGATGTTGTTGGGCTTCTTGTAGCAGGTGATCCCAGGCTTTGTATTGCTGTTTGCATGGTAGGGGATAGGGAGGATGGAGCCTTTGCTCCGAGTTGGGCACTGTATAGCCAAGTTGATAACGGTTGGTGGGAAGTATGGGCAGCTTCTATCAAACCCCAGAGTGTGTTAGGGGATGGTAAAAAACACTCTTTGAGTTGGGACAGTGTCGCTGCTATGTAATAATCATAGACGTCTATAAACCCTGCTCCTCCACACGTTCTGTGCTTAATTAGTTTGTAGTGTGGACACCTAGCTCTTTTCCCTTTCCATACAAAACGGGATAGTATAGATTGTAGAGACTTAAAGTAGCTAAGTGGAGCTGGTATTGGTAGAGTTCTGAATAGGTAGATGAGTTGTGGTAGATGCATCATCTTGAATGCTGCTAGTATGCCTGACCATGAGAACTCATACTTGGTTAGGTTTTGCAGATCTTGTTGTATTTTATCTCGAATAGGGAGGTAATTTAGTTGAAATATAGATTTGGTGAATTTCGTTAGCTGAATACCCAAATAGGATATGCTCTTGTCGGCCCATTTATATGGGTAATGATGTTGGAGGAGATTCTGTGTTATGGCATATACGCCTAATTCGAGGATGTATGACTTGGTTTAATTTGCTTTGTAGTACAAAACCCTACTGAACCAGTGTAGGAGAGTCTGGACTTCTGCTAAGGATGGCGAGGGGTTGGTTAACAGTAGGATTACATCGTCCGCGAATAGGCTGATCTTGTGTTGGTGGGAGTTAATGTTTATACCTGTAATTTTGTTGTTTGATCTGACATGTTCAGCGAGAGGTTCCATAACTAAATTAAATATAAACGGGGATAAAGGACACCCCTGTCTCGTACCGTTGGTAATTAGGAATGGGGCGGAGATGAGGTTGGATGTATAAACGCATGCTGATGGTTTGGTATATAATGCTAGAATAGCTTGGTAAATGGGGCCTGTGAAGCCAAATTTCTGCAGGACTAATGCAAGATAGTCCCAATTCACCCTGTCAAACGCCTTCTCTGCATCTAACGAAGGAAGCAGAGAAGACGTCCCAGAGGTGCTGGCATGGTGAATTAGATTGATCAGTCGTTTGGGGGCGTCTGATGTTTGACGGCCTTTTGTACAACCCGTATGGTCCCTGTGAATTAAGGATGGCACTATGTCCAGCAACCTGTTTGCGAGTGTTTTGGCATAGCTCTTTAGATCGAGGTTGAGATGGGATATGGGGCGATAGTTTGATGGTGATGTTGGGTCTTTCCCTGGTTTTGGCACGGTCACCACCAGAGCATTTCTGTTGGAAAAGTGGAGGAGGATGCTGCGTCATTATTGAAGTCACATAAGTAATGGAGGAGCTGTTTCTGAAACGTTTTAAAGTATTCTCCGGTGAGTCCATCCGGGCCTGAGGATTTACCGTGTGGCAGTTTGTCTATCACTTTTCTGATTTCGTCTATGGTAAATGGAAGGTTCAGGGTGTCAATTTGATCTTTCGACAATTTGGGAAGTTTGACGTGTTCAAGGAAAGAGTTAATTTCCTCGTGGGTTGGTGTATAGGTACTTTTGTCTTTGCTGATATTGTAAAGACCACTATAGTAGTCACTGAAGGCGTCTGCTATTGATTGAGGATTTAAAGATTTTCATGGGTAGTGGGATGATACAGGTATGCTATTTTGGTTTTAGTGCGGTGACCTTTAATACGAAGAGCCATGGCTTTGCCTGCCTTGTTGCCGGTTACATATGATTTAGCTTTGAGTTTACGTTGCATTTTTTCAAAATCATCTAACAACAAGGCACGCAGTTCATAACAAAGTGTAAAGATTTCTGATTGAAGTTGGGGCGAGGGGTGTAGTTTGTTTTGAGAGTTTTTGGCGGTTAGCTCTGATAGGCGCTGCATCCTCCCTCTTTTCAATTTGGATCCTAGTTGTATAAAAAATCCTTGAATGTAGGCCTTGTGTGTGTTCCACAGGGTCGCTGTGTCGGACACCGAACCTTTGTTGGTAGTGAAAAATTTGTCTAGGCCTTAGGATAAGTATTCAGAGTTATTGGAATTTTGTAGGAGAGAGTTATTCACCCTCCAAATATATGATTGGGGTTGCGCTGATTTTTTTGTGATCTCTATGCTCACCGGAGCGTGGACCGACCAGGCAATAGTGTGGATTTTTGATGATTTCATAGATTGTAATAACCATTTATCTGAAATAAACAGGTCAATGCGGAAATATGTGTTGTGACATGGGGAGAGGTACGTAAAGTCTCTCTCCTCCGCGTGACAACATCTCCATATATCATATAAGTCATATTCTGTAATAAGTTTACTCAAAGGTGAGGTGAACCTTTTGGGTCCAGAGGTTGAGTCCAGTTCGTAATGAGGTACTAGATTGAAGTCTCCACAGATCAGAAGTTGGTCTTGTTGGGTGTCCTTGAATTTCTTGAAAGTGGATCTTAAGAATGCCATTTGGCGTTGGTTGGGAGCGTATAGGGAGGCTATGGTATATAGGGAGTTCTCTATGGTACAGTTGAGAATAATGTATCTCCCTTCTGAATCAAGTGTGCATTTATGTAGCTGAAAGGAAATGGTGTCTCTGACAGCGATTAGGACTCTGCGCTGTTTTTTTGTGTAGCAGGATTTGAAGATGGTTGGGAAAGACTTGTGTTGGCATATTGGAGAGGAGTATTGGGCAAAGTGCGTTTCCTGCACACATAAGATGTCACAGTTATTTAATAGTGCTGTTTTCCATAGTGATGCTCTTTTCACTGGGTGGTTTAGACCTTTAGCGTTAATAGATAAGATCTTGATAGTGTTCATGTTGTGCAGTGGTTGTGTGGTGTAGCGTTATTGAGACTTACGTTTGGATGAGTAGCAGGGCGTCCAGGAGTCAGGAGGAAGATGTTCACCTTGTTCTGCTGGGTTGGTGGCTCGATGTAGTTGGCCTTTGCTGGTTCACCATTTATCTAGGTAGACTTGGCTGCAGGGTCCCGAGGGAGATTCTGTAGTCCAACTGTCATAATTGCTCATAAGGTAGTTGGGAGACAAATACAACAGTAGCTGGCAATGAGCCTAGAGCCTGATCATAAGAGATTAGTGGATATGACTTATGTGTGGAGTTTCATTTGTGTTTCGGAATGCGAATGCTGTGTTTGCGTGGTTCGTACTGGGGAGGAGTAGTATGGTTGAACTTGGTGTGGTCTTCCAGTGGTGGCTCTGGAATAATTCCCCATGAGTGGAGTAGTTTCATTCCGTTGTGTATATTGGATACCGTGTGTTGCGTGCCGTTTTTAGTGATGATCAGCGTTGCGGGATGCCGCCACTTGTAAATTAACTTGTGATTGTTGAGATCTTTGGTCACTGTTTTGAGTTGCCTTCTCATCTCTAGGGTGTGTTGGGATAGGTCTGGGTAGATTTGTATTCCTGTGAATGATTCAGGGAGGGATGTTGCATTCCTTGCTTTAGCTAATATTTGTTCTTTGGCTTGGAAGAAGTGGACCCTTAGAAGAACATCATGGGGGACGGTGTCCTCCAAGTGCTGTGGTTTAGGGATCCTGTGAATCTGGTCTATAATGAGCTCTTTGTGTGAACTCTGGTGTAATGAGTGAGAACAGCTTTGTGGCGTACATTTGTAGGTCTGAGGGGAGAGTAGATTCCGGGACCCCTCGTATATTTAAATTGTTTCATCTTGAGCAGTCCTCGAGGTCTGCCAGTTTGGTTTTTATCCAGACGGTTTCCTCTTTTTGTTCTGTGTACGCGTCTACTAAGTCGTTCACCGAGTGTACATTCTTCCCTTTTGTTTTCTATATAGTGGATTCTGCCGTCCATATTTTTCATTTCAGTTGCAAGTTTATTGAGGACTGATGTGAAGCTGGAAGTTAGTGAGTTTTGTAGGGACAGGAGCATGTCTTTTAAGGTGGATTGCAGGACTAGTTGCCCCGTGGTGGGGAAGGAGGCTATGGGAGGATGTGACTGGGTCAGAGATGTAAGAGCCACGTTCTCTGAATCCTGGTTAGTGGGTTCCATCCTCATTTTTGATTTGACTGGGCTTTGCGATGATAGGCTGCTAGGTGGGGAATGGTTGGGAAAGGATAACAGTGGAGCGCCACCATCCCCAGAGTCTGCATCAGGGAGGTCTGTGTATGATATGGGCTGCTTGGCTGTATAAGTGGCAGTGTTTTCCAGGTCCTTTCCTCTATTTGGGTCAGGCCACTGAAAGAAGGCAGTGAGCTTTTTGGGACCTCTGTCCTCTTTTCTCTTGCGTGCGTGACATTGGTGAAAGTAGCTAATGGCTCTTAGTTTAACACACCATTATATGTGGGGCTTATTTGCCTAAGAGAAGAAAGTTCCAATATGGCCACCGGACTGGGCTGGGTGACTTTCTGGTCAGTATTGGGTGTGTTCAGGCCACAGTTCCTCCAGGAGCCACTTATACTGAGTGGCCTTTATTGCTGTTTGTTGAGTGTCCCAGAGTTTGGGTGGTTGTAAAGTTAGACCATTGGGTTTGGGTATGATGGTCTCGGCAGGCCACGCTAGGTCTCTGATGGTGGTTGGAGCTAGGTCTCTGATGGTGGTTGGAGCTAGGGTTTTGGAGCTGGATGGAAGGCAGTCAGGATACTCCTGTTAGTGTCTGTGATGCCCTTGTTCTATTCCGTGTCCATAGGATGGCACTGAGGTGGGAGGATCGTCGTCCATCTGTGTAGGCCGCAACCCGCCGGCTAAATTTTCGGACGTGCAGGCGTTCAGTCACCCAATTGCCGTCCGGGTGGGTAATTGGGGCTATAGAGGGGTGGATGGTCAGAGTGCCCCTGTCAGTGTTCGTGGTCCCCTTATTTTAGTCTGTGGCTGAAGGATGGCACTAGGAAGGGAGGATCGGTATTCGGCCACACAGAGGGCAAGCCGCGGACTAATTTTTCAGACATGTGGACGTCCGATCTCGCAAATGCCGGGTGGCTGGGTAGCAGAAGCCTCACGGAGGTGGATGGTAGTAGTAGGTAGGCTCACCCTTGGTGCAGGCTCGAGGATGTCTGTAGATTGTGCCCGGGTTGCCGGAGCTCCTCTGTCTTGCGTCCGTTCCCGTTCACTGCAGGCCACGCCCCCAGCTATAGTGCTTCTTGATGCTATTAGGGTATGAGTAATAAAGACTCTGTGTTCAGATGGCCAGCTCTCCATTCCTAAACCAAAGAGTGCTGTTTCTGGAGGCAATGTTAGTGTTATCCTTGTAGTTGATGAAATGAGGTTGGCAGTATCTTTCCAAAAGGTGGAGATCCTTGGGTAGGACCACCATATGTGATTCACGGAGCCCACACCCCCACACTTCCTCCAGCATAATGAGGAGTGGGAGCCTGGGTGGTATTTTGCTAGTCTTTGGGGTGTAAGATATTACCTGTGGAATATCTTTAGGGTTGTTTCTCGGTGAGATATACATCTCGATGCCTTTCTGGGGTATATGAGAGCTTGAGGCCATTGCTGCTTTGTATAAGAGATTCCGAGGTCTTTTTCCCAAAAGAGCATGGCTGGTTTTGTCCAAGTTTTTATTGTTTTGCAAGGCCTCATATCTATGCCTTTTCTGCTATAATGAGTAGATGAGAACAAGGAGTATATTGGGTTCATTTGGGTGTCCTTTTTTAAAACATGGGAGGACGAGAAATGGCGAACTTGTAGGAACTTGTAAAAGTCCTTCTGTGGGATATCAAAGGATTTAGCAATGTCTTGGAAAGTTAGCAGCTGTTCATTCTTATATAGTTGGCCCACTGTTTTTATGCCGTGGATTATCCATGTGGAGATGTCTAGGTCTGGGATGAGAACAGATAGTGAGAATAGTGGAGTCCTGGGGTCCATTTGTTTCTGATGGGTTTTAGGTGGTTTCAGAATGGATGACCATATTTTGAGTGTATTTTGAGCTGTTTCTAAAGGTGTTATAGTGTTTGTTTGATATTATAGATGCTCTGAGTAAAGCTTGTAGGTTGGAAGAGAGCGCTTGTTGCTCAATTTGTATCCATCTCTTCTCTGATGTCGAAGACCACCATGCTTTGGTTTGATCAACAATGGTTGCAAGTCGGTATTTGGAGAGATCTGGTGCTCCTAGACCTGCTTTTGAGGTTGGTGAGTACATAGACCAGGGGTAGGCAACCTGTGGCCCTCCAGCTGTTGTGGAACTACATTTCCCATGAGGTATTAAAAGCCTGGCAGTTACATTTACTCCCAGAGGCATGATGGGACTTGTAGTTCTGCAACAGCTGGAGGGCTGCAGGTTGCCTACCCCTGACATATACCCTTTCCTTACTCTTGCTTTTTTTGCCATCCCAGATAAAAGTATTTATCTTTTTCTGCATATTTTTGAGATGTTGTGCTGTTATTGTAAGTGGAATTGTTCTGAAGAAGTACAGTGCATGCGGGAGGATGAACAGTTTGATTAGCGCTATCTTTCCTGTTCATGACACTGTGGTTTTAGAGAGGGATTTGGTTAAGGTCGAAATCTTGCTAATCAGGTTGGAGTGATTGATTTAGAAAATTTGGTTTGCTGTAGTTGACAGTTTAATGCCCAGATAGGTTATCTGGGTTGAGTGTGCCCATGAGAAGGAAGAGATTGCAGAGATTTGTTTTTGTGTGTTACAAAGGAGATGCATGGGGAGCATAAATGATTTGGATTTCTTTACTTTATAGGGTGAAATTTCCCCTAATGATTGCATTATGTTCTGGAGTGCTGGGATGGAGGAGGTAGAGTCCATTCGGGCAAGAAGGATGTCATCAACATATAATCTGATTTTGTGTTCTACCGGACCTATCGTCAATCCTTTAATTGCTTTAGAAGAACGGATTGCCTCCGCAAGGGATTCTATAATCAAGGCAAATATTTTTTTTTTTTCATGACGTGCCTGAGGTAACCCCAGTGTACTCGGCCAAATGCCTTCTCTGTGTCTAAAGATAAGAGCAGAGAAGGCGTTTGATGATGAATCTTCTGGTACTGTCAGGGGCTTGGCGACCGCTTATAAATCCGACCTGGTCTGGGTGTATGAGGGTAGAGATGAAGGGTTGGAGCCTCTTCTCTATAATCTTAGCATAGATTTTAACATCGCTATTGAGTAGGGATATCGGCCTATAGTTTGCAGGGTTTGTTGGGGGTTTACCTGGCTTTGGTATTGCCACTATTAAAGCTTCTAAATATTCTTTAGGGAAGGAGCCTGTATCTGCAGCTTTATTAGCCACTGCTGTGAGATGAGGTGCTAAAATGTCTGCAAAGGTTTTATAATATTTGTTGCTTTATCCTTCAGGGCCCAGGGATTTGTTTGAGGGAAGGCTGTTTATAGCTATAAAACTTGCTGAAAGTGTTTGCAATATCTAGAGGGTTTGTTATAATACCTTTTTCGGATCTATGAGTGATGAGATGGGGGGGAGGAGGGGTGCTAATGCTTTGTTTATTTGTCTGGCTAGAAGAGAACCTGCCTTATTGGCTTGTGTGTAGAAATTGAGTTTGGCTTATTTGAATGAATATTCATGTTGATTGATGAGCCAGTTGGATAAAGACGACCTTAAGTTGTCTAGGGTACAGGCTGTCTTCGAGTCTAGAGGTAGTTTGTGCTGTTGTTCTAGGGTTTGTATTTGGGTAAGTAAGTCAGATATTTCTTTTGCTCTCCTTCTTTTCTCATGCACACTCAATTCTATCAGAGTACCTCTCATAAATACCCTATTTGAGTTCCAGAGCATAAATTTATGAATCTTATCATTCATATTTATTTCAAAAAGGGAGGATAATTCTTGTTTGATCTGCTCCTTGTGTCTGGGGTTGTTAATGAGGGCGGCATTGAGACACCAGAGAGATGTATTTTTCTTAATGGGTTTCTCAAAAATTTGCATGGAATTTGTAGCGTTGTCTGACCACGTGATCTCAGTTTTAGAAATGTATTGTAAAGTTAATTTGTCAACAAGGAATAGATCAATTCTTAAATATGACCTTTGGGGCTTAGAAAAGAAGGTATAATCCTGTTTGTTGCCATGCAGACATTTCCAAACATCATATAGGTTAATGCTAGTGATAAGAGGGGATAGTGAGGATACACGTTTGCGTGCCTTGTTGGAGGAGTCTATGATGGGGTTCGGGGTGTCATTAAAGTCTCCACAGAGAATGAGATGTCCCCGTTGTCTGAGCTTAATTTGTGATTGGAGTTTCCTAAAAAAGGATTTCTGTCTTGTGTTGGGAGCGTATATGTTTACCAGAGTGATCAGGTTATCTTCAACGGTGGCTTGTAATATGATATAGCGGCCTGCTGGGCCAGAGTCATGGAGTTGGAATCGTAGGCATTGCTTAATGGCGATCATAACACACCTTGGACTTAGTATCTGCGTTTGCATAGAAATATTGTGTGAAGGGGGAGGCGCATGCGCGAAGCTCTACATGTCAGACGTGCCGCTGTAGAGCTCCGCACCTGAGAGGGAGATAAAGCCGCTGACTTAGGAGCCCATCGCAGCGATCCAGCCCACACAGCTCCACAAGACCCCGGGCACACTCAGGACGCCCCAGTATGGTCCTGGTGCACTCCAAGCCGAAGCCTAAGGGCAAAACAATACGCGAGGTCCTGGCTCGGGCCTCCGTCAAGATGGCGCCGGACACACCGCGCCGCGCGGGTTCTCAGCGATCCCCTCGGATGAAGCCCCTACCGCATCCTGATGAGGGTGAGTCAGACTATGAGTCCTCAGCTACCCCAATATGCTCTCCCAAGCCCCGAGAGCTACAACATGACATGCTCAGTCAATTTGAATCTATGCTTCAGAGGGCCCTTAAACAAACTTCTGACAAGATTACTGAGCACCTCACTAAGGAGATTAGAGAGCTGGGCCACCGTACAGCTGAACTAGAACAGAAGGTAGATGAGCTGGAGGTCACAATTCATAATCAGGCAGATGAACTGGAAGCCATTAGAGAAGAAAACTTATCCCTACTCACGCAGTTGGAGGACTTTGAAAATAGGGCCCGCACGTCCAATCTGCGCATCAGGGGGATCCCTGAGACTGTAGTGGATTTGCAGTCCACAATCACGGCCCTATTCCAGGAGCTAGTCCCCTCTATCCCCACGGAAAGACTAGAGATGGACAGAATTCACAGAGCCCTAGCCCCCCGCAAGAAAGATGGCCCCCCCGAGATATTATTCTCAAGATGCACTACTACCGCACTAAGGATCAGATTATGCAATCAGCTCGCCTTAAGGGGGCGCTGCGGTTCCAGGGCCATGAATACCAAGTGTTTGCAGACTTATCTCCTACCACTATTGCCAAGCGCAGGGCCATGAAGCCGCAGCTCCAAATTCTATTGGAAAATCACATCCCCTACACTTGGGGATTCCCCTTTTCATTGAAATTTACATACAAAGGTCGCAAACATATCTGCAAATCTCAGGACGCTCTCCAGTCTCTTTTACAGGAACTCCAACTCACTGGACCCCCGTCTACGCCAAAAGAGCAACACCAAAGACGCCGCTCAGCCTCCTGCTCACCCCAGAAAGCCCACGCCTCCTCTTCGGAAGCTGATGACCTCAATCTTCACAAACGCACCAGGCGCTCTTCTCCTGCAACTTTACCCCCTGATGACATGGACTGAGGACTAAGGTAATACCTAATTATTTTTTGCACCTCTCACACCAGAGGGACTCCTCGTCTTGGCAACTCCATCCCCAAGTAGAGGACTCTCATCTACCTGCCTCACCAGGCTATTTAGCCTCAACCCCTACTTCAGGTCTGGAACTTCATCACCTTTACCGCACCCAACCGAGGAGACCCCTTCCCAAGGCCTGAAGCGACCCGAGTACCCCTTCTTTTCTCCTACATCTCTCTCCAGAGACTATTTATAGCCCTCTGAAAGATGCCTTTGGTCACAGATGACGCTTCTGCCTCACGGAGAACATTATCCAACCCCCAACCGAGGGCAGACCACTCAGTCACTCCCCCCCACTATTTTGCAACCCTTCTTGAAACCCTACGAACTGTTAACCTCGGATTAGGGGGCTGTCCCCTCACACAGAACCCGCTTTGGTCGGGAATACAATACTGTTGAATAGATTCTACCAAGCACGGACCTCTGGACAGGGACACTTGACCCGAGGATGTGAACAATACACTTCAGTCTGGCACTTGGCTTTTGACTAATGCCTCCAGAGGCTGACCTCATGTAGCATTTGTCTCAGAACATTGATCAGGCCATGATTTTGGAGGCTCACACCCAGCTAGGCCTCCATGGTTGACTTAATATGCTTTACAGATATTGTTACTGTTTTTGGGTTTCCCCTCTCTCTCCCCTTCCCCCCACCCCTCTCCCACCAAAATGTTTATGTTGTCTTGCTGGCCTTTTGCATCACCTCCTACTCAGTTTACAAATGACGCCCCTTACAGGGCCTACCTTTTCGCAGCCCTCCTCTGACCTAGGACCTCCTCACTTTCTCAGCCTGACCTCACCATAACCAGACTTTAGACTCCCCTTTCCTCACTTCATCCCGCCTAGCGCGGATTGCATACCTTACCATGTTACCTGCACCCTTTTCTGACTGGATCCCCATATATACCAGTGTTATAGACAGCTCCTATTTTCTAGCCTATCCAACATAATCCTACTAAGGCCATAGTCTCCCTCTCGGACTGTCACTGCTGCCCCCACCTTTGCTCTCAGGGTACCCCTGCGGCTCCCTTTGAGCAAACCCTCCCACCGGACCGGTTGCTTTCTCCCCACCGGTGGGACCTCTGCCTCAATCACCCACATATTTCTCACGGACCCCCACGGTCCAGTGTTTCTTCTTATCTCTTCTTATCTCTCTACCCCTTACTTCTCCCTACTTTCCTTCCCCACCTGGCTCACCCTCTCCTACCCCTCTCCCCGTGGAGGGCCGGTCGCCCCTCTCCTTACCATTTATAAGCCCTCATTCCTAACTTCATCATGGCCCCCTTAAATATTTTGACACTGAATGTTCAGGGTCTAAATATACCCCAGAAACGAGTCAAAGCCTTTCGGACTTTCGCCTCCCTTAAAGCTCACGTGGTGTGCCTGCAGGAGACCCATTTCTCCCAAAACTCGACCCCCAAGTTCTTTCACAATTCTTATCCCCAAACCTTTACCGCCTCGGCGACCTCTAAGCAGAGAGGAGTCATGATCGGTATCCACAGATCCACCCCCTTCACGCTCAGTAAAGAAATTAAGGACCCTGAGGGGAGATACCTAATCCTCACGGGCACCTTACTGGAAGACAATGTCACTATAGTGTCCTACTACGCCCCTAATCAGAACCCCAACGCATTCCTGGCCCACCTTTTTTCGGTCATCGACCATCACAAACAAGGAACCCTACTTATTGGGGGAGACTCCAACCAGGTAATTTACCCTTTCCTAGACAAATCTCCCTTCTCCCAAACAGCCTCTCCATCCAAGCTTTCCTTCAAACTTTTGCTTCATAGACACTCTCTCATCGACTCATGGCGGGAAATGAATCCCACGAAGAAACAATTCACATTTTACTCACACCCCCACAAGGTCTCGTCGCGCATTGATCATCTCCTCCTCACAGTTGGTACCACTCCAACAATCTTAGAGTCCACTATCATCCCTATTGCATGGTCAGACCACTGCGCAGTCCTGACCTCCATCGAATCTCTGATTCCACAGCAATCCAATCACTCCTGGTGCCTGAATGACACCATCCTCACACACCCTTCCCACAAATTAGATATCGAAAAAGCTCTAACTGACTTCCTTCAAAAGAACAATACCGACGACATCTCACCCCTCACCCTGTGGGAAGCCCATAAACCTGTGATCCGGGGAGCTTTAATCAGCAAAGCCTCCCACATCAAAAGAACCAGACGTGAACTTCATAAACAACTGGACAGCCAATTCCTTCAGGCACACAATTCATTCCTAGCTAACCCCGCTGACCCCAACAGACAAGCACTTGACAAAGCCCAACTAGAACTAGATCTTTTCCTCACTGAGGCGGCAGACAAGGTCCTCCGCCGACAACACCACAAATTCTTTACCAAGAGCAATAAGCCAGACACATTCCTGGCCCTATCCCTACGTAACCTCGACCGCCCACGCAAGCCGATCCGTCTCAAAACCTCCAAGGACAAATACACGAGCAACCCCGTTAAAATCGTGGCCCACTTTCGCAGACACCTAGCAGCTCTTTATGAAGCAAATCCCTCCTTTAATCCTACCCAAGCTGAAACCCTGCTCTCCAGTATCACTCTCCCCACTCTCTCTACCACCGAGAGAGACTCCCTAGATAACCCGTTCACTCTTCCAGAAGTCCTCTCCGCTATCAAATCCCTGAAAAACAACAAGAGACCAGGCCCTGATGGCTTTACAGCGTCATATTACAAACATTTTGCACACATCTTAGCCCCCGTACTAGCCAACGCCCTCAATGCTATCCGGCCCGGCTCTTCATTTCGCCCTGAATCCCTCTCGGCTGTTGTCTCCATGCTGCCCAAACCCTCCTCTGATGACTCCTCCTGGGCTAATTACCGCCCGATCTCTCTGCTCAATCAAGACATCAAACTTATGGCCAAAATCCTAGCCGCCCGACTTAACAAGCTGGTAGGCTCCCTTATTCACAAAGACCAAGTAGGATTTATACTTGCTAGGCAGGCTGGAGACAACATCCGTAGAGTGACACTCTTATCCCATATAGCCCGCGCCCGTCATATCCCCACGTGTCTTCTGTCTTTAGACATTAGAAAGGCTTTCGACACACTTTCCTGGCCCTACTTAACCTTAGTACTTAAGAAATGGGGATTCGGTCCTCATTTCCAGACCTGGATCACGTCCCTATATTCCTCCCCATCAGCTTGTGTGAGATATGCAGGCTTCAAGTCTGACCCCTTTCCTATCGGCAGAGGCTCTCGCCAGGGATGCCCCCTGTCCCCCCTCCTTTTTGCCCTAGCCATCGAGCCCCTGGCACAATTGATTCGTTCAAACCCGAATATAAAGGGAATTGAGGTGGGTGGACATCATCATAAACTCTGCCTCTTCGCGGACGACGTCCTCCTATTCCTCACCTCCCCTCTCATTTCGTCCCCCAACCTACTCCAGACTCTATCTGATTTTGCTGCAGTCTCTGGCCTGAAAGTCAATCCCGAGAAATCTAAGCTGCTAAACATCTCCCTCGATCCCCACGAGCAAACACACCTACAACAAACTCTCCCTTTTACCTGGGTCACAACGAGTCTCCCCTACCTAGGGATCAACCTCCCCCCCAATCCATCTGATATGTACGCTGTAAATTACCCCCCTATGCTATCACATCTCACACCTCTGATGTCAAGCTGGTCGAAACTCCCCCTCTCATGGCTTGGTCGAATCTCCGCGGTCAAAATGACCATTTTGCCGAAAATACTTTACCTATTTAGGGTTCTTCCAATTGAAGTACCCTCTCACTACCTCAGAATCCTACAGCGGAGAACCTTCCAATACATTTGGGGCAGTGTGCGACCCCGTGTGTCTAAACGCATCTTGTTCTCCACCAAGGCAAAAGGCGGCTTGGGCGTGCCTCACTTTACTAGATACTATCAAGCTGCGCAATTAGCCTCTCTACCCAAATGGCATGCCTCACATGAGATACCCCTTTGGGTATCGCTTGAGGCGGTTGACTGCGACCCCCTATCCATGGCTAATCTCCTTTGGCTCTCCCCAAAAGATCGGGGACCCGCCCTTAACCCTATTACTGCCCATAGCCTTAAGTTATGGGACAGACTTAAACAGAAGGCAGGTCTACAATCCCCACACAACCCCATGCTTTCTTTTCTTAAAAACCCTTCCTTCTATCCGGCTTGGTCGTCCCCAGCTTCATTCTCTAGATGGGTGGAAGCGGGCGTTTTGAGAGCTTACGCTTTCATCACGCCTGATTCAATCAAATCATTTCCCTCTCTACAGGAACAGCACCAGCTCCCCATCTCTGAACTCTTCAGATACCTACAACTGAAACATCTCTTCACCCCACATATACGCACTAACTCCTCTCTGCCTATCTTTTCTCCATTCGAACACCTCTGTAAATCAGATCCCCATGCCAGGGGCATCATATCTACACTTTACACCCTCCTACTTGACCCCCTACCCACGGCTCAAATCCCCTATGTCAAAGCCTGGGAAAAATACCTCCAACAATCCATAGATCCTGAAGACTGGGTGGACATCTGGGACTCAACCAAATCCTCTTCCCAGAATATTGTGGCACTTGAAACCTCCTATAAGGTTCTCATGAGGTGGTACCTTGTCCCAGCCCGAATTAATAAGTTCATGCCTTCATATTCCCCGCTCTGCTTCAGAGGATGCTCCGACACCGGTACCCACATTCACATTTGGTGGGAATGCTCGATTGCCCAAAGATTCTGGGTCCAAATATTTGAAATCATCTCTAAACTCATGGGCTGCCATATAGCCCTTGACCCTAGAACGGCTCTTCTGAACCTAAAACCCCCAGATATCTTTAAGTCGCAATTTAAACTTCTCCTGCAGGTCACCACAGCGGCAAAACAAACCATTGCGCGCGCATGGAAATCCCTGCAGCTTCCCGTTGCCGAAACCAAAAATAGAGTCACAAAAGCCATGATTCACGCCAGAATCGAAGCCATAATCACTGATAAGCTCCCCAAGCATGAACGCATATGGACCCCATGGCTAACCCACTTCGCCCCTCCGGGCTTTGACATCACCCGCTTTCAACCCTGAGCATCCCTCTTTCGGACCTACCTACCTGCTACAATCCCCCATGTAGGCCACTTGAACTCCCGCGACCGGTCCTCCCCAACCCTACCACCTCCCCCCTGTCTCTCATCTCTCTTCCTCTTATCCCTTCTCCCCCCTGTTCCCGGGGCCTATCTCATCCCCCTCCCCTCCTTCCTCGCCCTCTGGGCACACTCTACCCCTTAACATCTATTCTCTTCTTCCCCCTCTTTCCTTCCTTTCCCATCGGAATGATAACGATAACGCTGACTCCTCTACACCAGGACACCAACAACCCCTGGACAGGCACTTACCTGACTTGCCCTCAACCCCGGCCTCAAAAGCTGAGTACCTTAACTCTTGGGAACTCATCCTACTCATCTGCCCACACTACCGTATCCCCTTCCCTTCCCTTTTTAACTGTACCTGTTTAGTTAGTGACAACCGAGTATCTCGCATTTCAACCAACCTGTCTATATATCACATGTTTGACTTTGTTCTGTTCCTGGAACCGTACAGCATCCTTTGTAATGTTGTTGTTTCATTCTTTAATAAAAATTTTTGAACAAGAGAAATATTGTGTGAAATCCTTGTGCGTGCATTTGGGGGGGTTGGATTGGTTGAAGTGGTCTCTTGGACACATAATTTGTCAGTGTGATAATGTTTTGTTTCTTTCCAGAGGACAGATCTCTTGTAGGGGGTGTTTAGGCCCTTAGCATTAATGGAAGTTATGTTAACCATTGGGCATTGTGTACATGCTTGTAGGTGTCTGCTGGAGGTTATTAGATAGAAAAACCCTTTTCAGTAGAAGTATTTTAACAATATGCTACCTTAATAGTTTCATAAACATATCAATAAGTACTATTAATATCTTCTTAACTGAACAAGTGACTAATGATGTCAACACATGAATAAAGCAATTTATCATAACTGGTGTCAAAACTAACTGAGATCTGCTTGGCAGATCCATTCTTCAGGGGGTGTAGGATATTACCTGAATCAGGTGATCTAGCGTTCTCTCATGTGAAGCTGAAGAAAAGAAGTATCATCTGCGTCCAGGGTTTTTGCAGTATTATGGGGGAGTAGTGGACTCCCAGGATTTAGTAATATGTTAAGCCGAGTGTTTTTTAGCAGTGGCGGGAGGGTTGCTTGTTGCTTGTTGCTTGATATCCCCATTGGTTGAGATATTTAATGCCATCATTAGGTGTCATTATAGGAATTATTTTGTCCTTGTATGTTACTCATGCGTTACTGTATGCGCTCATTGAGGCAGGGTGCTGTGATCCGGTGCCGGCGCCATCTTGTCTTCCCCCTTCAGATGTTCTGGGGAAGAAATCAGTCAGTTTGCAAGGCTGCACAGGCACTGTTCTCCCGTAGACTGCTTCCTCTGTGTTCCGGGTGCTTTTTTCCATGTTTTCGGCTGGTGCCTGGGTCGCTCTGAGAAGCCGTGAGTGACAGGGGCTCCTGACTTAAGCTTCCATGTGGCTCGGACACACCCCCATTGGCATTTTTCTACTTTCATCTGGAGGAGGGGAGGAGGGACTTTCTCAGCTAAAAACACCCTCATGCCTGCATGCATGAGGTGCTGGGGTAAGAATTTTAGCAAATAGTTTACTGGGGAATGTTTATTTTATTGTGGTTAATGAGCTAATGCCCAACTCAAGGAAAATGTAAAATTATCACTTGCAATAGGGCTGCGTCTACACTGCAAGGGTTAATTGCTTGTGTTTTCTAGGAGAGAAGAAAAACTTTTACTTACCTAATACTCTGCTCCCCTGTCAGGTGGGGCTCCCAAATGCTCTGGTGGTGAACTGTTCCTCTGCATTATCACATGTCAAAATCCTAGAGTGCTAGAGCATGGGAGAGAAGGTGCTGCAGGGATAGGTCTAGCAGTGAAAGGAGCAGGGGATGTCATTCTTTTATTGTTCTCCTAAGCCTACGCAATCAATTTTTTATTTGCCTGGAATTGGGCTTAAAGCCTAGTACACATGGGCTGAATGTCGGGCAGCATTGGCTGGTCTAATAGAAACTGGCCAACATTTGGCTTATGTATACTCCAGGCGGTCATGACTAAAAAAGGGGCATGACCAAAAAAAGTCTGCCGATCTGCTCCCAGTGAACACTCTCAACCAATGGCTCAGAGTGCTGACCAAAATGTTCTGGCGGGGGGGTTCTTCCTGATCTGTAAGTTTTTTGGTTTTTTTTTCGTTTAGCCCTGCTGGGTTGAATGAAAAAAAAAAACTACTAGCGTGTACTAGGCTTTAGGCTAAAAAACACAAAGGCTTTAATGTTACTTTAAAACCCCATACACACGGGCAGAATGTCGGAAGACATTTGCCGGTACAAAAAATACCGGCCGACATTCTGCCCGTGTGTATGTCGGTCTGTTTGGCCAGCTTCTGTTTGGCCGTTCATGCTGGAAAACTAGCAGCCGACCAACTCCCGATCATAGCTAGGTGACCCATTCTCGGTAACCAAGGTGGATAGTAAAAGAACATTTTATCCTTTACAAATCAGATGCCCTTAGCATGGAATTTTCAAATACAAAACCTTATTCACCCTGAAACATAAGGCTTTATTTTTTCATGGTGCTGTCCACCATCCCCCAAGATATTACAAGTAGAGTTATGCGGACACCTGGGTGTTTGGGTTTGGCGGGTTCGGGCGAACTTTGCAAAAAAGTTTGAGTTCGGCCCCAAACTTGACCCTAAACCCTGAACCCCATTGAAGTCAATGGTGACCCGAACTTTTGGGCACAAAAATGGCTCTAAAAAAGTCCTGGAAAGGGCTAGAGGGCTGCAAAAGGAAGCAAAATGGGGGTAAGAGAAGGACAAGTGTCCTACAAACAAATGTGGATAGGGAAATAACTTAAAATCACATAAAAAAAATAAAAAAGGAGGAGGTGGATGTGGAGTAGGAGGTTGAGGAGGCGGTGACCGTGGCGGTGTAGCTGGTGGAAGTGGCGGTGGAGGAGGAGGTAGCCAACACTGTTTTTTGTTTGTTTGTTTTTCTTTTCTAATTGGGGTAGCCCCCAAAATATTGAGACATATTCAAACGGATACGTTCACTTAAGTATACCAATAGCTGTGTGAGGCCGGTATAAATGCTATTCTGCA
>BLSH010517351.1:269571-290792 GCA_018402905.1 Glandirana rugosa | reverse complement strand
ATATTCTCTGTCATACACCTCTCCCAACAACGAATAAATAAAAGAGGTCCACCAGTTAAAACCATTCTCGGAGCAGTTAGACGACTAAGGAGACGGAGGATCATTATCGCGAATCAAAGTAATTCTGAGGAGCGTATATTCGAAACATTCAGACGGTATTTCATTTTGTCAAGTGTAACCTTCAAAGCAAATAGAGTTTTTTTCAGACCACGAGAAGGAACTACCAAGCCTACAACCGTCCCAGGCGATCATCATTACCCAACTCAGAGGTCCTCAAGCCCTGCCAAAAGTTTGCCCCCGGAAATATCAGACTCGTCTATTGGCCCCATATCCTGGTCAGACCACTCTCCCATTTCCATCACTGTAGGCCCCCGTTTGAAAACCGTCCCGAACTCCTGGAGACTCAACCCATTACTACTAGCGGACCCTGCCAACATCCGAACCATCAAGGAAGAGCACCAGACTTTTTTTGAGATAAACGAAACTTCCAATGTGAACTGTTTTACTTTATGGCAGACTTACAAAGCTTATATGCGAGGAGTCTTAATGAAACTAAGCGCTATTACTAGGAGGCAGAGGAATCAGCAGATTGACGAGGCTCTTACCAAAATTGACCACCTGGAGAAAATAAATAAGCAACAACCCTCTCCACATACAACCACAGAACTCAATACATGGAGAAACAAGCTTAGATCCATCCTCACCTACAAGTTTGAAGTTGAGCTTAAGAAAAAAAAAGCAAATTACTATGCCCTGAGTAACAAACCAAGCGCCCTTCTGGCCCGTTTATCTAAACCCCCATCCTCAAAGGCTAAAATCTCCTTGATCCACCACCCCACAACCCAGAAGCCTTTGACCAACCCACAAGAAATTGCAGATGCATTTAGCGACTATTACTACGCCCTGTATAATCTCAAAGAGGATCCACAAACGCCACAACCGACTACGTCCCAGATACAGGAGTTTCTCAACTCCGTAAATCTACCCAAAATCTCCCCCGGGCAACTAGAACACTTAGCAATTCCCTTCTCATCATTGGAAGTGGAGAAGACAATCCACTCCCTCCCAAGCAACAAAGCTCCAGGGGAAGACGGATACTGTAATGAGTTCTACAAGGTATTCAAGGAGCTTCTTTCACCCAAACTCGCCGCCATCTTCAATGCTGCTGCCTCCTCTGCCTCCTACCCTATTGAAATGTTGAAATCCACCATAGTAACAATTCCGAAACCAGGTAAAGATCCAACCTCAACTACTAGCTACAGACCGATTTCACTCCTCAACACAGACATCAAACTCTTTGCTAAGATTCTGGCCTCCCGACTACAACACTTACTCCCCGACCTGATCCACCCGGACCAGGTTGGCTTTGTCCCGAACAGACAAGCCCCTGATGCCACCAGGAGAATGATTAATTTAATCCACCAGGTCACAGAAAACCGAACGCCTTCTCTGCTCCTATCCCTGGACGCAGAGAAGGCGTTCGACAGGGTCCACTGGGGCTTCCTCAGGGAGGTCCTCCTCAAATTTGGTATTGAGGGTAGGTTTTTAGACGCTATCCTGGCCCTGTACTCCAACCCCTCTGCCAGAATTCTGACTGACGGAATGCTCTCCAAACCACTCCAGATCGCTAATGGCACCCGTCAAGGATGCCCCCTATCCCCTATCATCTTTGCCCTCTTAATGGAGCCCCTAGCAACTAAAATAAGACAAGATCAGAACATCCACGGCATCTCCCCCTCAGGAACAGATAATAAGATAAGCCTTTTTGCAGATGACACGATACTTATGTTCTCTCAACCAAAACGTTCACTCCCTGCAATTCAGCAAATTCTCCATCAATTCTCCCTGATATCCTACTATAAATTGAACTCGACTAAATCTACCATCCTTCCCCTCAACATTCCTGCAAACTTGGCCGCTCACCTAAAAAGAACCCTACCCTACGTTTGGTCGGACCAGTCCATCCCCTACCTAGGTATTAATCTAACACCATCGCCTCATAAACTATTCGAATCTAACTACAAAACATTCCTGAAACAGCTTCCAAAACTCTTCAAAGAAGTGCGATCCCAATACTTCTCTACACTAGGAAGAATCGCTGCATTCAAAATGCTGATTCTGCCCAAACTACTCTACCTTTTCCGAACTCTTATCATCCCAATCCCCCAATCTTTCTTTCACTCGATACAAAAAATGATATCGCAGTTCATCTGGGCAAACAAACCTCCCCGAGCTCCCTGCACCACACTTATACGGCCCCACTACAAAGGAGGCACTGGTATGCCTCACATCCAAACCTACTTCAGGGCGGCGGCTCTGGACCAAATGTACTATTGGTGGCACCCCACCAGCAACAAACCCTGGTCTCTGCTGGAGACCAACGGATCTCCTACCAATATACTGACAAACTCACTCCTACTCATGTCAGCTGGCATAAAACTGCCACAAACGACACTTCCTCCAACTTTAAAAGCCTCTTTCCAAGATTGGCAAAGCCTTCCATCATCTGAGTCCCCCAAGCACCCCCTTCAAAAATATCTCATCCCACTCTCGGCCATAGAGACCCTAATCCCAAATATCTCATTGAGGAAATGGTCTTCCTTGGGTATACATCACATAAAAGACATAAAATCAAACGCGTCCCTCCAACCATTTACTACCCTACACAAGCAATTTAATCTACCACAATCAGAACAATACAACTACTCCAGAATTGCCCACCTTATGCAAACCCTGAACCTCCCGACCTCGGCGTCCATCCCAGCACCGATCCACCTATTTCTATCCCAACCGACTCACCCAAAACACAGCATTTCCACAATCTATAACTTCCTCCTAGAGAAGTACTCACAACAGCAACCTCCCTCACACCTGAAATGGGACATAGAATTGAACAGAACTACAACAATAGACCAATGGAACAAATCTTACCTATACACCTATAAAGCTTCCCATTGCAGTAATCACTGGGAACTATTCCATAAAACTACTCATAGGTGGTATCTCACTCCTTACAGGCTTTCTAAGATATACCCAAATTCACCTAACACATGTTGGAGAGAATGTGGTTCCATCGGATCCCTCTCCCACATCCTCTGGTCCTGTAAAACCCTAACCACATTCTGGAAACAAATCTTTGCCCTGATTTCCTCTATCACACAAAACTCACTACTCCCTAACCCTGAACTTGCAATCCTGCACCAAAACTTAGACAACTTCCCCGGGAAATATAGGACAGTCATAATACACATGCTACTGGCCGCCAAATTAAATATTACCAGGAAGTGGAAATCCCCTGATCCTCCTTCCCTACAAGCAGCAATTGCAGATCTCAATCTGCAATGCGAAATGGAAAAAATGCTAGCAAGGAAAAACCTGACACTACCTAAATTTCTAACTACTTGGGAACCTTGGCTTTCCCACCCGAAATGCACCGTCAAAGCCTAACTCCCTGGAATCACTCACTGACAGACTGGAACACTGGTACCCCCCCCTTACCCTTCCCTCCCCCGTCTGGTACTACTCTAAGAGTTGCATTAACGGCTATACCCACCAAGTTGTATGATATACCTATTCAGTCTTCCAAGATGATTCACTGGGTAATAGCATTACTCCATCCTTTTGTGACCAGTCGGAACATCTGTGTGCTATCTGTACTGAGCATGTTGTTTACTCTGTAATACTACAATTCTTAATAAAAATTATTGAAAATAAAATTGGAAGGTGTATTTGGTTCTTTCCCTGGTTTTGGTAAGGTTATAATTGTTGCCTGAAGCATTTCAGGGGGGAAAGAGGCAGAGGGGGCGGCGTCATTGAATACTTCCATCAGCAATGGGGATAAGTGATGGGCGAATTTCTTATAATATTCGCTTGGGAGACCTTCAGGTCCAGGGGCTTTCCCTGTGGGAAGATCACTGATTGCCTTTTGTATTTCTGCTAGGTTAAATGGTTCATTTAGAATTTGTAGCTGTTGTGTGGAGAGGGTCGGGAGGTTTATTTTTCTTAGAAAAGTGTTGATATCTTCCACTGACGGTTGGTGTGTTAGGGGGTCTGCTTTAAGATTATATAAATCACTATAATATTCGCTAAAGGCTTCTGCTATATCTTGGGGATTAGTTTTCTTCTCTTTGGTTTTGGGGTGAAGTATATAGTCAATCTTAGTTTTGATTCGGTAGCCCTTAATTTTGTTGGCCATAATTTTCCCTGCTTTGTTAGAGGTAGAATAAGATATAGATTTAAATCCGCGTTGGTTTTTTTCAAATGAGTATAAGAACAGGGTTCTGAGTTCTCTTCTTAGTGAGAGAAGTTTATCTGATGTTACATGTAGAGGGTTTTGTTTATTTTGGGTTTCAAGGTTGGTTATGTCTGACATAAGGGAGTCTAGACGCCGCGTCCTCTCTTTCTGCATACAAGAATTCATTTGCATCATTATTCCTCTAATAAATGCCTTATGGGCATACCACACCATGCCAGGGTCGGACACAGAGCCCTTGTTGTTAGTAATGTATTCAGAGAGTAGATTGTCAATTTCTTTTGCATAGGTAGGGTGTTGTAAGAGAAATGTGTTCGCTCTCCAGAGGGAAGCTTTGGGCCTAGCTGGAGAGTCTGCAATGGTTATGCTAATAGGTGCATGGTCCGACCATGCCATGGTGTGGATAGATGAAGAAATGGCCTTTTGAAGGAGCCACTTGTCTGCAAAAAAGGCATCTATTCTCGTGTAGGACTTATGTGCTGAGGAGAAGAATGTGAAGTCCCTTTCTGAGCCATGGTGGCAGCGCCAAATGTCATATAAGTCGTTCTCCGTTAGAAATTGTTTGAGGGGAGATTCTCTTCATTTGGGCGGGGCGGTAGTGTCCAAGGTGGTATCTGGAATCATGTTAAAGTCTCCACAAAGCAAGATATTGCCTTTTTGGATGGGCCGGATGGTGCGAATTAGCTTTTTAAGAAAACGGATTTGGTGGGTATTAGGGGAGTAGATATTGATCAATGTACTGTATATTGTTGTTAATCAGGCAGACTAGAACAATATATCGGCCCTGGGGGTTGAGAATCCAGTGTTGCAGTTGAAATGTGACAGTGTGGCTATCAATACTCCTCTCTTCTTAGAGGAGTATGATGCTCGGAAAACATGTGGATAGTGTTTGTTTGAGCATTTTGGTGGGGCATTGGTAGTAAAGTGGGTCTCCTGCACACACACAACATCACTGTTGTTGGAAAGAGCAGTTTTCCACATAGAGTGGCGTTTCACTGGAGGATTGAGTCCATTGGCATTAATGGACAGAATCTTAATTGGCATATTGGGCAGTTGTTAGTTGGTGAGATGTTGTATAACACTTACAGTTCGTAGATGGTCCCAATGGATGGATGCAAGGTTCCTAATCACACTTTGAGGCGGTGTTGCTCCTGTTCTCAGTGCAGCGATAGGCTCTTTTTCTGCAGTCTATATTTGAAAAGTAACAAAACTTGTAAACTTAAAAAGGTAAACAGATGTTGGATTAAACAAAAGGTAGCTGCTGGATGAGCGGATCCACGTTGAGGGGTATCAGTCTATTTTCACTGATCGGTAGTTACAAACAACGAAAACAGTGACATGCAGTGGGCCAGGGAGGAGAGTAGCGGATTTGTTCTAGTGTGGGACCCGAACGTGGTGTTGTCTTCAGGTGTGTGGGTCTGGTTTCCCTTGAGAGCGGTGGTTGGGAGTATGTTTGAGTTGGGGCAAGGGAGGGCTGTTCTCCTGAGGTTGCTCCACTATAATGCCCCATGTATAGAGCAGCTTCATCCCGCTCGAGAGAGTGGACACAATGTGCTGTGAGCCATTTTTAATTATTAGCAGTGTTGCGGGATAGCGCCATTTACATTGTAGCTTGTGATTATGTAAGGCCTTTGTAACCGGGCTCTTTTGTCTGCGTAGCTGCAGGGTGTACCTGGAAAGGTCGGGGATTGCATCAAATGGGGCAGGGAGGGTTCCTGCTGCCTTGGTTGCCATCATAAGCATTTCTTTAGCTTTAAAAAAGTGCACCCTCATCAGGACATCCCAGGGAATAGATGCTGCAAGATGGGGTGGCTTTGCAATCCTATGTATACGATCAATGGAGATTTCTAGCGGGGTTGCCGTAGGGAGGACAGATTTCATGAGATCAGTGGCGTATGCATGAAGGTCAGTTGCAGGTACCGATTCGGGAATTCCACGCAATTTGACATTATTGCGTCTCGATCTATCTTCGAGATCCGCTAATTTAGCCCTAATCCAGGACTCATCTTCTTTAGTGTTTTCGTAAGTGTCAACTAGATCATTGACAGTGTTAGTGCTTTCCGCCATTTTCTCTTCAATATATGTGACCCTCTGTCCTAAGTTATGGATCTCTGTTGAGAATTTACTAATGAGGGAGGTTAGGTCTGACATTAGGGAGGACTGCAGGGAGAGGAGCATATTTTTTAGTGTGGAGTCTAACACTGGTTGTCCTGATGTGGGGAATGCCGCCATGGAGGACTGCAGGGCCTGATTAGAGGTGAGAGGGTGGAAGGAGGAGGCCTCTCCTGAGGTGCTGTGGTGTGGGTCTTCCAGTCTCATTCTGGCTTTTGCTGGACTCCCTGGTAGTGAGCCTCCCCCTGTGGGCTGCTTTTGAGGCAGATGTAGGGACCTGGGGTTCGCATCTCCCTGTGTGTCATCTGGGAAATCAGTGTACGAGCCGCGGGCAGTTTGCGCCGCTCCGCCGGCGCCATCTAGGAATCCACTGACCTTATGAGCTGAGCTGGTGAAGAAGGCCGTCAGCTTTCTCGGGTGTATGTCTTCTTTTCTTTTTCGAGACATGATCCCGGGTGTTGGCTGGTTCATCAGGGGGTGATGAGGCTGTGAGGGATGCGCCGTGTGGGCCCCGATTGATCCGTTGTTTTCCCTGGCTGTCAGAGCGCTCAGACTATGCGGCCATCACGCTCACCGGCAGACCACGCCCCTCATATGAGATGATTTTATAACTTTAATCTATCCCTCACACCAGCAGCAGGAACCTCTCCCTATACTAGTATGAGATGATTTTATAACGCTAATCTGTCCCTCACACCTGCAGCAGGAACCTCTCCCTACACCAGTATGAGATGATTTTATAATGCTAATCTGTCCCTCACACCAGCAGCAGGAACCTCTCCCTATACTAGTATGAGATGATTTTATAACGCTAATCTGTCCCTCACACCAGCAGCAGGAACCTCTCCCTATACTAGTATGAGATGATTTTATAACGCTAATATGTCCCTCACATCAGCAGCATCATCCTCTCCCTACCTACACTAGTCTGAGATCATGTGACATGCAGCGCTACCAGATTCTAGCTTATATCGAGACTGGGTCATATGATGCACTGGCCAATCACAGCCATGCCATTAGTAGGCATGGCTGTGATGGCTTCTAAGGGCAAACGAGTGAAACGGTTGTTGATTGGCTGCCATTCAGCTATTCTAAAGGCGCGAAAAAATACCCGAACCCAGACTTTTTCTCAAATGTCCGGGTTTTGGTTTGGGACACGGACATCCTAAAGTCTGGTATTAACCCGAACTTTACAGTTTGGGTTCACTCAACTCTAATTACAAGCCAACTGGCTGGATTTTTGGGTTCCAAGAGAAGTATTTCTGAAGAAGTACTGTGGGTGGCATCAGTACTTCCCAAACTTACAATAATAGCTTTCTGCCCACCAATAATTATGTAGGTTGGTGGTCCTATTGAAGTCATATCCAGTTCCAGTGTTACAGTATAGACCTGCCCAAAATACTGTATGTGCATGATTGTCAGCTGTATGTCAATCGATTTAAATAAAATATACGGAGGCAACTTTGTGACAATCAACTCTTGCATGCTGCTGCTATGTATATAGCGTGAAGACATCTCTGGAACAAACCAATAAACAACTCACAATTAGTTAACGCTGTTGATCTACAGTGAAAAGAAAAATAAATAATTATGCAATGCTGAAGGATAAAGCGTATGCATGAGTAAATCTTCTTGCAATTAATAAGTAATTATAAGTGACTTAATGTAAAACCAGAATGAAAAGATGTTGTGTTGAGATCATAGTCATAAAACTAATTAGTTTTAAATATGTGCCTCACAAGTATTACTATTTAATCAACTGGATCGTTTATTGCCTTGTGGATTTGTGTCAATATTCCAGCACTAGTTAGATGAGTCAGCCCTGCCTGCAAACTTAATCTGAAAATAACACTTTTATTATAATCTGCTACATTTGTAAACAGGCAAGAAAAAAAAAACAAAATCATAAAGGTTATGATTGCTTCTACGGCTCTGTAGCCTTTTCTTGAATATACTCACCATGGTGGTCCAGCATATATTGCAAAACTTCTGCAGTAAAGGCAGTAATTTGCAAATTGCTGTAAACCAGGGGTAGGCAACCTCGGGCCTCCAGCTGTGGTGAAACTACAATTCCTATCATGCCTCTGCCTCTAGGAGTCATGCCTGTGATTGTCAGGGTCTTGCAATGTCTCATGGGACTTGTAGTTTCACCATAACTGGAGGGCCGAGGTTGCCTACCCCTGCTGTAAACTATGGAGCATTTGTTTAGAGCAGTCAGAGCAATAAAAATGTTACCAGTTTTGCTATTGATTGGTAACTTAATTTAGAGTAATGTTTTTCAATTGGGGTGTTGTTTAGGCCCCCCCACCCCCAGGGTGCTCAAGCATTGGGCCCAGTTTTCCCTGGAACAGTGTCATAAATTGCCATGGTGTGGGCAGGCTGGCCAACTGTACCATAACCACCAATGACACGTGACCATGTGATGCACCTTGTGCACTATATTTGTGTGTTCACTTTTTTATTGCACTTGAGTGTTTTGTTTTGTGTGTAGGCATTGCACTGCGGAGCTAATAGAAAAAAAAGATTGGAAACTAGCTTACCTGCACAATGGAAACTCAAGAGGCTGATCTAGGGCAAGTCCCATGTAGGACCACCCTAAGCATTCAGGAGAGTCTGGCTCCTCCAGAGCTGCTCCACCTTCCATCCTCTACCACTCTGCTGGAGCCAAAAGGTAGGACTGTGAAAAGGGGACTATGTGATTGGAGAGTTCTGTGATCTGGGGGCCTTGGTAGGGGGTATCGAATGTGAGGAGAAGACTCAGTGATGGGGAAAATCTGATGTGATGGAGGCACTTTGACATATAGGGGGCTTTGACATATAGGGAGGACAGTGATGTTTAGGGAGGACTTTAACATCATGGGGAACTTTTACATTATAGGGGGGTCTCTCATATGAAGGCAGGGCTCTGATGTGATTTTGATGTGAAGTTAACTTCATCATGGCAGTTATGTGCATTGTCCTATGCTTACGTCTACCACTGACAGGTAATATTTGCATTTTTTAGATTATAGACTGGGTGACTCGGGAGTTTGAATACTGAAATGTGTATATACACTGCTCAAAAAAATGAAAGGAACACTTTTTAATCAGAGTATCAAGTCAATTAAACTCCTGGGATATTGATTTTGTCAGTTGAATAACAAACATGTTATACTTACCTCCTTTGCGCAAGGGCTTTGCACAGAGTGGCCCTGATCCTCCTCTTCTGGGGTCCCCCAGCATCACTCCTGGCTCCTCCTCTTCTCGAGTGCCCCATCAGGGAAGCGCTCTTCCTGGGTTCACTCATGCGGGCGCGCTCCCGTGTCCTGTTGCTGCGTTCATTGACGTTCATTGACACAGACAACAGGACTTGGCCCCACCCCCATGGCTCCCATGTCACTGAACTTGATTGACAGCAACAGGAGCCAATGGCTCCCCTGCTATCAATCTATCCAATGAGAACCGGAGCCCGCGGCTGGAGCAGCACAGGAACGATCGGGCTCAGGTAAGTAAACGGGGCTTTGAGGGGCGGCTGCAACAAAAACATTTTTTTATGCATTAAGTGAAAAACCGGGAGGCTTTACAACCCCTTTAAGTAGCAGAGGGGGTTGTTAATCAGTTTCAGCTGCTTTGGTGTTAATGAAATTAACAACAGGTGCACTAGATGGGCAACAACAGGAATGGTTTACAGGTAGAGGCCATTGACATTTTTTTTCCTACTTGTCTTTTCTGCCTTTTTTTCACTAGTTTTGCATTTGGCTAGGGTCAGTGTCACTACTGGTAGCATGAGGAGATACCTGGACCCTATAGAGGTTCACAGGCAGTCCAACTCCTCCAGGATGGCACATCAATACATTCCATTTCCTGAAGGCTTGCTGTAAAACAATGGCTGTATATACGGTGTATAATAAAAGAGAAAAAAAACAACATTTTAAAAATACATTAATGTAAAAACATATGCAATAAAGTTGACCTTTATAGTTCTCCTTTAACCACTTACCAACCGGAAGGTTTTGCAGCTTTAGGACCAGAGCACTTTTTGCGATTCGGCACTGCGTCGCTTTGACTGACAATTGCGCGGTCGTGCGACGTTGTACCCAAACAAAATTTGCGTCCTTTTTTTCCCACAAATAGAGCTTTCTTTTGGTTGTATTTGATCGCCTCTGCGTCATTTCTTATCGCCGCTATAAACAAAAGAAGAACGACCATTTTGCAAAAAAACCCAAATTTCTTACTTTTTGCTAAAATTCTAATCCAAAAAAAAATATAAAAAAACATTTTTTTTCACCGTTTTTGGCCGAATTATATAATTCCTCATATTTGCGATAAAAAAAATCGCAATCTGCATTTATTGATTGGTTTGCGCAAAAGTGGCAGCGTTTACGGATGGTGAGAATTAATTTCTGGGGTTTTTATTTATTTATTTTTTTTTACTAGTAATGGCGGCGATCTGCGATTTTTAGCGGTAATGCGATATTGGGGGGGACATGTCGGAACATTTTGACACTTTTTTGGGACCAATGACATTTATTCAGCGATCAGAAATTTAAATGTCCACTGATTACTGTATAAATGTCATTGGCAGTGAAGGGGTTAACCTGCAGGGGGCGATCTAGGGGTTAATAGTGTTCCCTGGGTGTGTTCTTACTTTGGGGGGGTTGGGCTAACATGGGCATGAGAGATCTAACTGATCCCAGTGACAGGGATCAGTAGATCTCTCATGCCCCACTGACAGGGCGGGGAACCGCCGTTTTTACATCGGCGGTTCCCCGTTCTTTCCCTGTAGCCGCTCATTGTGGCTCGCCGGCGAACATCGGGTCCGCCCGAGCCGCGGGCACACTCCCCAGGAGTGCGGCGCCCCCCGGTGGCCAAATGCGAATCGCCGCTTATTTACGGTGATTCGTGCAGGGCTCCCCGACTGCCGCCGTGAAAAGACGGCGCGCGGTCGGGAAGCTGTTAAAGCTGAATTCCCACTTTTTCTTTGCTAAAATTGAATGGAATGAACATACCTCTGTACCATGTCGCTCTGTTGTCTGCAGATCCCCTGATATTCTGGGTTTAGTTGTGGCTTTGTGTCATGTGACACTCTGTATATCCTGCTGATTCTGATGATTCCCTTTATAGTATTTCAGACTCTGCAAATTATGTAACTTCCTTCACAGCTCTGATGGTGGGCGGGATTGATTGATTGATTACACACAGTGGAAGCCGATTGGCGGGTGCAGGGTACTCTATATCCTCCGGCACCTGCTGGTCATCAGGCAGAAACACAGAACTGCAACCTGCCTATGTAATCAAGGCAGATCACCATTCTGGCAGGAGGAAAGGGATGGAATTTGTTTTCCTGCAAAGCAGGGAATAAATTCCATCTCTTTCCCTAGTAAAAGCACCTCCCACAGTAGTAAAACACTGGCTTTGCATAGAGTTAACCCTTTGATCGCCCCTGATGTTAATCCCTTCCCAGCCAGTCATTAGTACAGTGATAATAAATATTTTTATCACTGATCAATGTATTAGTGCCACTGGTCCCCAAAAAAAAAAATTAAAATATCCCATAGTTTGTAGACCCTATAACTTTTGCGCAAACCAACGCTTATTGGGATTTTTTTTACCAAAAATATATAGCAGAATATATGTTGGACTAAATCTATATATAAGAAATTAGATTCTTTTCAATTTTTTTATTGGATATGTTTTATAGCAGAAAGTAAAAAATATTGTTTTATTTCAAAATTGTCATTCTTTTGTTTATAGTGCAAAAAATAAAAAACGCAGAGGTGATAAAATGCCACCACAAGAATGCTATATTTGTGGGAAAAAAGGACATACATTTTATTTGGGTACAGCGTTGCATGACTGTGCAATTGTCAGTTACAGTAACACAGTGCTGTATCACAAAAAATGGCCTGGTCATGGAGGGGGGTAAATCTTCAAGAGGTCAAGTGGTTAAGTAAGTGTGACTATTTAATAGGTCTGTAACCCTACATATAGAATGTAGAACTATATAATATTATATTGATAATGATGATAACACTGCTACCCCCAATCTAAAAATTAAACTCTCCAGCAGCCAGCACAATTATTATTGAACATAATACATAAACATAGGTGACATTGGTGCAGTGCTAGTAAGTGTAAAACATCTTTAAATCATTAAAATGTCCAAAACAAATCCATAAACATAGGGAAACGTGATAATATGTGCTCCGGTGGTCCAGAGAGGAAGAGAAGATAGAAGACTGCCACCAACACCGAACACACTGCCTCTTACCCCCTGCGGTGGACACTCATCACAAAGGTCATAAACAGCATGTGTTTGTCAGAGTAGTGAGTCCAGCAGCAGTACTCCACACCTCCTAGCAATCAGCTCCCACTTTCATGGACCATACCAGGGCATGTGTTATTTGAAAATAAAGGATGGACATCTCATAGCGCAACAAGCTTATAAAAGACGTTGTATTAGGTAAAAATATCACACTCACATGATCCTACACGAAAGCAGCACGTTTGAATAAAAAGAGGGGAGCAATCCACACTCTCCCTCTAAAGCGATGGTATCAGCGTTCCAGTATACAGTCTCGTCCCATGCGTCTGACTCCTCCCCTACCGGTTTCATCTAAATATGATGTCATAAGGATGCGTGGTTTCAGATGAACACAAGACTTGCAAGACTTATTCAGAGCATGGGCGGAAATGGGCAGCGTTCCACCGGCCATTAGCTAAAAACCAGACAACAGGAAGCGGTCAATCGTACACACAGAGTAGCGCTTTTGCAGGGAATAAAATCATATTAACCCCTTATATATAAATGAATACTGCATTATGGCCAATCGCCTCTCAAATTAAATTGAAGGCTAAATATTTTAAATATAAACTTGTAAACTAAGACGGGACCGAAACTGAAATATCCTGGATGCCTCGCCATCTAATGGACAAAAACATATTGCACATCTTAATTACTTGATAAAAAGAATCCAATGGACATAGACTCTACAAACCTAATTAAAATAAAGATACAAAAACAGGGCATTCCAATATATATGACATAACAAACACCCTCATAATCACTTTCCCTTATATCAAGCCTATGACCCAACGATCAACAAACAAAATCATAGTCCTTAACGGAGGCACCCTAAAAATGTCATAGCAAAGAATGGCAGAATAACAATAATAAAAAAAGAGAAAGAACCATAGAGGGGAAAACACTGATAGCACTCAGGCATTATTGATAAAGGCATGTATGTCCCACTCTTGAAACCCAGGGGACTGTAGGTCTTAGCCTTATATATCCACTCTCCAGAACACCAAATCTGTGAGGGTTTGTAATGAGATATCTCTTGACGTTCATCTTTCTGATGAATTAATGGACATCAATAAATGTGTCAAACTTGTTGAAATTCCCTCCTTTCTTAGAGATTCAATGCCGGTAATTAACTTACTGCAATCGCTAGAGTGGAATGAGGACTATATACTCGCTACGGCGGACGTATCGTCCTTATATACCATCATTTCCCATAACCATGGCAGGGAGGCAGTCCAACATTTCCTGTCGCACAGTGATTTAGTAGAGGAACAGCGGTCCTTTATCCTCTCACTGTTAGACTTCGCAATGGGGCATAACTACTTTTGGTTTGGGGGTACTTACTACCTGCAAAACAGGGGAGTGGCCATGGGGGCCAAGTTTACGCCTAGTATGGCAAACCTATTCATGGCCGGATGGGAGGAGGACATCATCTATGCAAGCCCACGACCAGAGCCTGTGCTCTGGAGGCGGTACATAGATAACGTCCTCCTCGTTTGGAAAGGAAATCAGGACTCACTCGATGACTTCATTTCGGTTTTAAATATGAACGACAGAGGCATTGAGTTGCAGTACAAGTCTAGTAAAACTGAAATACACTTCCTGGATTTCGGATTAGAGTTACAAATGGTGTCATTACCACACCTACCTTCTTTAAGGAGACTGACAGGAACGGCTTTATCAGTGTGGATAGCTGTCATCATCCATCTTGGTTAAGGTCCGTTCCTGTCAGTCAGTTCCTCAGATTAAGAAGGAATTGTTCTCGGTTGGAGGATTTTGAGGCAGAAGTCTCCATGTTGAGGGATAGGTTTCTGGAAAAGGGTTATAGTGTGGATATAATAGATCAAGCCATAGCCAAGGCTGCTGGTCGTGATAGACAGGAGTTACTGATCCCTAGAAAGTCGGAGCCAAATGACTCCTTTATGTAAGCATTTTTTACTACTTATTCCACACAACATAATGATTTTAAAAAAGATATTACAGAAGCACTGGAGGGTGGTATGTAATGATCAAGTTTTTGGACCTCTTCTTCCCAAAAATGTTATGTTGGTGTGTAGAGGAGCAACCCCACTGAGGATGTAAATAGCTCCAAATGTGATTGAGCCCCCTAATAGGGTTTCTTTTTTTCAAAACATGGGGGGGTTCTTCCCGTGTAGGAAATGTGCTATCTGTAAGATTAATGTGGTTAATCAAAGGAGGGTTGACCATTTTGTGACTAATAATACCTAGGAGCGTTTTTCTATCAGGCCTTTCATCACATGCACGACGAAACATGTAGTTTACTTGATTCGCTGTCCATGTGGTCGTGAATATATAGGGAGAACCATTTGTAAATTACAAACTAGGCTCAAGGAACATATTAAGAATATAAAGAAAGGCTTTCCTAAGCATAGTCTATCTCAGCACTATGCAGAATGCCACAATAGGGACCCGAAAGGGACCATGTTTATTGGTATCGACAAGTACTCGGGCTATTGGCGTGGTAGCCATATGACGAGGGGTGTGTCCCGCCTTGAGACCCAGTGGATATATAAGGCTAAGACCTACAGTCCCCTTTATGCCTTTATCAATAATGCCTGAGTGCTATCAGTATGCCTGAGTGCCTCCTTATGTTAAGGACTATGATTTTGTTTGTTGATCGTTGGGTCATAGGCTTGATATAAGGGAAAGTGATTATGAAGGTGTTTGTTATGTCATATATATTGGAATGCCCTGTTGTTGTATCTTTATTTTTGATTAGGTTTGTAGAGTCTATGTCCATTGGATTCTTTTTATCAAGTAATTAAGATGTGCAATATGTTTTTGTCCATTAGATGGCGAGGCGTTCCGGATATTTCAGTTTTGGTCCCTTCTTTGTTTACAAGTTTATATTTAAAATATTTAGCCTTCAATTTAATTTGAGAGGCGATTGGCCATAATGCAGTATTCATTTATATATAAGGGGTCAATATGATTTTATTCCCTGCAAAAGCGCTCCTCTGTGTGTACGAGTGACCGCTTTCTGTTTCCTGTTTTCTGGTTTTTAGCTAATGGCCAGTGGAATGCCGCCCATTTCCACCCATGCTCTGTATAAGTATTGGAAGTCTTGTGTTCGTCTGAAACCACGTCCCCTGATGACATCATGTTTAGACGAAACCGGTAGGGGAGGAGTCAGACACACGGGACGAGACTGTATACTGGGACGCTGATACCATCGCTTTAGAGGTAGAGTGTGGATCGCTCCCCTCTTTTTATCCAAATGTGCTGCTTTCTTGTAGGATCATGTGAGTGTGATATTGTTACCTAATAAAACTTCTTTTATAAGCTTGTTGCGCTATGAGATGTCCATCCTTTATTTTCACATAACGCATGCCCTGGTATGGTCCATGAAAGTGGGAGCTGATTGCTAGGATGTGCTGAGTACTGCTGCTGGACTGACTACTCTGACAAACACATGCTGTTTATGACCTTTGTGATGAGGGTCCACTGCAGGGGGTAAGAGGCAGTGTGTTCGGTGTTGGTGGCAGTCTTCAATCTTCTCTTCCTCTCTGGATCACCGAAGCACATATGATCATGTTTCCCTATGTTTATGGATTTGTTTTGGACATTTTTTGATTTAAAGATGTTTTACACTTACTAGCACTGCACCAATGTCACCAACACTGCTACCTTGTACCATGCATATGTGAAAAAAAATGAAATAGTATTATATACTGTATCTTTCACTTTTATAAGGGAATGATAAATCCATTACAAAGAAAAAATAAAACTGCAGTTTTAACAGTTATCAATAGCTGGCCAATGCTAAAACAACAAGCAAAACATGTAAATGTTCACTACATTTTAATGTGCAACCTGAAAAATCTGACACAAAGCCTAACATTATATTGAAATAAAAAAATTAAACTGACTTTGCAAGTTCACGTTTTAAGCAGCTATTTTACATCTTAATAAACCTTGCCCTTTGTTCATAATTATATTTGACCCATCTATTTTTCAGAACAGATGGAAGTAGGTCACCAGGACCTTGAAGGACAAGTCTGAATATATTTCAGGCTCAGCACTATCTTGTCAAGGCAATCAAACTCAAAAATGACAGAAGTGACATAATAACATAGAGGAGGAAGATATTGAACAAAGTAGCAATTAGTGGTAACAAAGACACAACACAGAGGACTTAAGGAAAAGTGGTACAAGAAGCAGTGGTGGATTAGGCCAGAGTGATGGCTCTAAATAAGAGTATGACACTATTTTTCTATATAACTAGTTGAAAATAGAAGCTAGACAAACACGAAGTGATGGAGAATTGGAGATTGGGCTATACTGCTCTACACACATTTTTATTATTTATTATTCAGTGTTCTTCTGGTTTAACACAAAGTACCTATGCTTGCTTGTATAGGGCCATGGACTGCTAATCACTGTACTGATTGACCCTATCTGACCAGACAGAATCAGAAGTGTATTCTCCTCCTTAAAGCTTATGTAAAGGAAAAACTTTTCTTAGGTTTACAGTAGAATATTGGAGGGTTAGAACTCCATGTTGGGACTTTATTGCTCTCTGTGTCCCCTCAAGGTAGATGCGCCCTCCCATTTTGTTTTCGTGTTTATGGTCCCTGGAACAGAAAGTGAGGGGCAATCCAAAATTTTAGACTTATCTTCAGAGAAAGAGGTGAGGGGAAAGCAAAACTCTCCTAGGTACACCTGTTCTGGTGACAACCGTCTAACCTGGGAATTCCCATTATTTTGTATTTCAATAGTTTTATTGGTTTAATCAATACAGACAAAAATCCAGATATACCGGAAAATTACAAACGTAGAATAGAAATTCTTAACAACCAGAATTCAATAACCAGGTTTGTATCATTACAAAATGGAAATTGGAGTCCGCTGTGTAGAGGAAGTCCCCATATTCGGGGCGCGTGTGCTCTACGGAGAGATAAAGAAGGACCGGTCCCCCTAGCCACGAAAGGAATTGGCTAAAACAGGGAGCGTCCCGGGCACGGCAGGAACCTGTATGCTCCAACCCGCCCATAACACTCCGCTTCTAAGGACCCCCTCCACACAGGAGACAGTTGTATAGCTGATATTGGAAGAACTTACTGCTTAGACACAAAAGGCGCCGGGTGGATTTCTTAAAAGCCTTGGCAGTGTGTTCCCATCAGACAGCATGAGAGGATAAAGTTGAGTCACCATAGGAATGCTCCTGGTGGCGGGGGGGGTTATGGGTCTAAGACCCAATGAGGAAAGGTTGGGGAGAGGACACCCCTAACGAGGACAAGCTGTGCCCTCCGCCCAAACCGTCCCCTACCCTCCCCCCACGCAATGGGTGTAGAAGTGACACAAATATGAAAGCCCTAAACACACATCATAGATAGACTGAGGGCACACTCCGATGCTGATGAGAAAGGTAACCAGGCGCCCAAGCTCGAACCATTAATACCTATTGAATGAGAGTGAGAAAGGAGTGAAGAGAGGTAGAAAAAGGAGAAGAGAAAAGAAACCAAGAGAAAAAAGAGGAAAGATCAGGCTCCACCCGGGCATACCCGTCCCGGGAAATTTTTATTCTGGACACCCAGTTAATGTATTGATAACTATTCAGATGAGGAGGTGTTGTTAGGATAAGTCCCATTTTCCCTCCCCGGGGCCCCTACGTAGTTAGCCCAGGGTTCCCAGATTTTATCGAATTGAGGTGAGGTATTTAGTATCGTGTTTGAGATCTTCTCTTGGGCCATAATCCAAGATATCTTCCGCTTGGCAGCATGGAATGAGACCGTGCTGGTCTTCCAAGCCTTTGCGATAGTTACCTTAGCTCCTATGAGTATGAAAAGGATAAGAGAAGCAGTTGCTTTTGGGCAGCCAGGGATTGCTTGATTTAAGAGGGCTGTAGCCGGGTCTAGTGGTACTGGAATCCCCGAAACCTTACGGATCATTCGGAAGATTTTATTCCAATAGCCTCTAATTTTGGGGCAAGACCAGAAAACATGATAGATGTCCCCCAGGTGGTCACATCCCCTAAGGCAGAGGGGAGATGTTTGGGGATAATATTTGGCAAGGTGGGTAGGAACTAAATACCAGCGCATTATGATCTTCAGGTTAGCCTCTTTAAGTGTAGTATTATGGACCCCTTTGCAAGATTTTTCAATATTCGTGTGCCAAGTCTCGAGGTCCCACTCCATATTGAGGTCCCGCTCCCAGCTTAGCATAAAGGGGGCCTTTTCTTTCGGCTCTGTAAGTAGAGAGTATATAAGCGAGATCCCCCCTCTTGTGTCCATGGCTGACGAACACCACTGCTCGTAAGGTGTGACTGACAAGGGTTGAGACGAGGATGCCTTAATCGTGTTAAGGAAGTGATGGATTTGCATATAGCGGAACCGTTCTTTGGGGGGCATTTCGAGTTTCGCTGTACAGTGTTGAAAGGAAATGGGTCCGCCTGCGTTAAAGAAATGGCCCAGTCGATATAACCCTTTCTGGGTCCACCATTTGAAGGCCTCAATATTCATTCCTGGGGGAAAGCGAGGATTGTGGAAGAGATGGGAAAGAGGGAGCCAAGTGGATATTAGACTGCTCTTTTTACGTATTACGTCGCATAAGGACAATGAATGAGAGAGGGAGGGTGACATTATCGGTGGTCTGGAGTTGGGGGGACTCGAAATTAGAAAGTCTATGGTGTTTTTAGGGATCGATTGCCTCTCTATGTGCACCCTGTCCGGTTTGTCGCTCGGGAAATAGATTATGGATATTTGTGTCAACTGGGCCGCTTGATAGTAATGCCAGAGATTGGGAAGCCCGAGGCCCCCTTTAGATCTGGGTCTATAAAGGGTATTTTTAGAAAAGCGGTAACCTGTTTTCCCCCATATAAAACGGTTAACTTTGGACTGGAGGTTAGATAGTTGAGTCTTAAGCACCGGGATGGGTAGTGAGCGAAACAAGTACAGGATACGTGGTAGAAGAGTCATTTTGATGGCATTGATGCGTCCTATCCAGGACATTTGGTGTTGGGCCCATTGTGAAAGATTATGGATCAGGTTCCGAAATAGGGGAGGGTAATTGTGTTTATAAAGCTGGTCTGGGGATGAGGACAGGTTAATACCTAAATAGGGTATATAGGTGGATCTCCATCCGAAGGGGAACTGCCCCTTTAGGAGGTCCACATCCCTTTGCTGGGTCGAGATGTTTAGGGCGAGGGTTTTGGACAGATTGACCTGGAGGCCAGAAGCTTCTCCAAACTCTGCTAGAAGATTAAAGGCGCTGGGAATCGAGGTCATGGGAGAGGTGACAAAGAGGAGAACATCGTCCGCAAATAGTGCACACTTGTGGACCGATGGGCCACATCTCACTCCTTGGATATCAGGGTCAGACCTAATTTTGATGGCAAGCATTTCAATCACTAGTGCGAACAGAAGCGGTGACAGGGGGCAGCCTTGTCTTGTTCCCCTCACTATTGGGAAGGATTCTGAATAATGACCGCACAGTTTTATCCTAGCTATTGGAGAGGAGTAGAGAGATTTTATGCTACTGAGAAATTTGGGTCCAACCCCCCATTTAGCTAGAGCTGAAAAGAGAAAGGGCCATGACACCATGTCGAATGCCTTCTGCAGGTCCAGGGAGAGCAGAAGGCCTTCCTGAGGGGTTCCTCCATCCCAGCCCGATTTCATTAGGGATATTATGTCTATCGCTCTCCTCACCTGGTCCGGGCCCTGTCTTCCTGGGATGAACCCAACTTGATCCTTATGTATATAGAGGTTTATAAATTTGGAGAGTCTATTTGACAGGATTTTAGTCATAATCTTAAGATCAACATTTATAAGGGAGATGGGTCTATAGTTGCCAACCTCACTGCTATCCTTCCCGGGCTTTGGGATCACCGAGATAAAGGCAAGATTAGCGTTCACTTCAATAGGATTACCTCCTTGCAGATAGTTGAAGAGTCGGACCAGGTAAGGGGAGAGAACCTCCTGGAAGATTTTATAATATGGAGAGGAGAACCCGTCAGGGCCAGGGGCGGAGCCATTCTTCAGACCCTTAATCACCTCTTTGACCTCAGCTTCTGTGAATGGAGCCTCTAAGGCGTCTCGGTGTTCGTCTGAAAAAATGGTGGGGTTGATTCCCCGAAGAAAGTCGTCTATAGTGTTTTGAGATTGTGGGTCTTTCTTAGTAGAGTAGAGGGTTTTGTAAAATTCGGTAAACTTTTCTAGGATTTTGAGAGGATGTTGGGTTAGTTGTCCTGAGTTGGTTTTGATTTTGGGCATAGAGTATGTGCGAACCTTAGGGGATAATTTATGAGCAAGGGTGGACCCAATTTGATTCGCTAGAAGATAATTCCTGCCTCTAGTCCACGCTAATCGTTTTTCGGAAAGTGAGGTGAGGGCCAAGTTCAAAGCTAGCCTGGCAGCTTCTAAAGTGGCTAGGGAAGGGCCTGTAGGGTGCTTTTTATGTCGTTTGCTGGCCAGTCTGAATTCTTTCTCCAGATTTGTTATGTTTATTTGGTGTTCCCTTTTTAAGCGAGAGGAGAGTTGGATAATCCTTCCCCTCATAACCATTTTATGGGCTCCCCATAAAAACTCTGGGGTAGTATTGTCTTTATCGTTAAGT
>BLSH010517351.1:251571-268640 GCA_018402905.1 Glandirana rugosa | reverse complement strand
CGGATGGGCCCCGGGGCCCATTCCCGATCTGACCAAGATGGGAAGGGAGACTCTGTGACCCTGTGAGAACAGGACTACAGACATAGAAGAAAGAGTAGAGAGGAGAAGGGAGATGAGATAGTCGACGAATTCAGGACAAGAGTGTCCCAGTGTCTCAGAGGGAAGGGTAGAACCAGTCTAGCCCTTACCCGGGGCCCCGGGTAGGCCGGGACCCTCCAAATAGGCGGCTCAGATGTGAGCGCCATAACTGAGTCTCCGGGGGAGGAGATATCCCCCAGTTCCTACAGTAGGAGTAACGCATTGTCTCCCCTCGGCCGGAGGGACCCATCCGACAGGTATCGGAAGCATGGGTATTCCTCAGGACGAACGGGGGACAGGAAGCCAATGGAACCATAGATGAAACGATGGAACAGTGTAGAGAATAACAACATTTCCCTTAAAACTCGTAAAACTTTAAAGCTAAAGGCCCCAGAGCTTGAAATTTTTGTCTCAAAATTTTAGGTAGGGGAAGAAGGGAAGACGGAAGGTCCTCCCCTCTGCCTCTTACCGGCTCCCAGTTAGGCCTAGTGTCCAAAGAAAAAAACAATGATCAACCAGGATAAAATGAACTTAGTGAAAAGAAAAAAAGACAGCTGGCTCATACTCCAGCTAGTAGCCCGATGGTCTTCACAGGAGAAAAAAAAAAACATCCTTTAAGTCCAGACCCAAGACTTCTAGCATGCTGCCGGGGTATAGGAGACTCTCAGGTGAAAATTAAGTTCCTTTATAGTCCAGGTGGTCCAATTCAGTTTCAAGAGTATGTGCACTTTGGGACTGTGAAATTATTTGAACATGACAGATGGTGGGGTCGAAGGTAACTCCGAAAGTTGAAGAACAAAGCCCCGGTTTGGGGAATCCATCTTGTAGGGTCAAGGGGGGACGGAGTCCCGGACCCTCTTAGGCTTTTGTTTATGCCAGAGGGGGTTCAGGGGGCTCCCCGGTGGAGGTCGTTTTGAGGTGCCTTGTCTGGAGGTGGAGGGCATTTGGGGAAGCTCCTGGGAGATAAGTCCAAGTTGTAGTAAAAGTCTCTCTCCTTCTGTCAGGGTAGCGAAGTGAAAGGTTTTATTCTTGTAGTGAAAACATAAGCGGAAGGGGAAAGCCCACCAATATTTGACGTTTTGTTGGGCAAGGATCACCAATAAGGGTTTGAGGTTTCGTCTCCTCTGAATAGTGGTAGGAGAGATGTCAGCAAAAATCTGTACTGGGTGCCCCTGAATGCTGATGTTGTCAGAATTGCGGGATTTCCTCATTATCTCCTCTTTGACTCCGTAATGGTGCGGCTTGACGACGATATCCCTGGGTAGACCGTCTTGACGTTGAGGGCCCAGGGCTCTGTGAGCCCTATCTAGTTCAAGTCTCTCATTTGGGATATCAGGTATTAGGGACTTGATGAGTGCGGACACCGCTCCGTGTACATCCGTGACCGATTCTGGTAAGCCTCTGATGCGAAAATTAACCCTGCGACTTCTATTTTCGAGGTCGTCAATTTTGGCCAGGGCAGAGTCCAGTTGGTCCTGTAAAGTTTGGATGCAGGTAGTATTCTGGTTAGCTCGAGCCATTGTATTGTCTACTGCTTGTTCTATAGTGTCCATTCTTGCCCCTAAGCTCTGTAAATCCGCTTTGATAGAGGAGGTAATCTGGGCTGCTGTCTGAGCAAGGCCCGTGGCCAGCATCTCCGAGAACTTCTGGAGTAGTAAGTGCATTTCTGTTGGGAGATTACGGAGAGACGGAGCTCCGGGTCTAGGCTGCCATCCCGGGCGCTCCGCGCATGCACACTCAAGAATTCCCATTATTTTGTAGAGGTTTCTTCTTACTTCCTTTTATATCTCTGGGACAAAAATTGCGAAGAAATTTACCCAATAGGACACAAACAGCAGACCTTCTATGCCTAGGCCTACAGAGAACCGTGCTTCAACCGAATAAGAGGCTAGGTTGTGATATAATAGGACTTTTAGAAGCAGTGTAAGTTATGTTGCTACTTTTTACCAGCATGTTACTTTGTAATCAGCATCAGTGATTAGCTGAGCATACCTGGGTTTGGTTTGGGGCAGGTTTGGCAGACAAGAATAAACGTCAGGTGTGGAATCCTAACCCCATTCAGTTAATAGGAGCTGAATGAAAAAAAAATGGCCATTTTCTATGCTAATTTGCAGGAGATGTACCATATAAAAAGAAACAAATAAATATTCTGAGAGGTGGACAGCTATTTTAATAATGCTTAATTTTACATATTGAAAATGTATTGAATAACATGCCTGGGGGATGTCCTGACCCTGCCTGTGATGTAGTAGAGCTGTGCACTGTATACAATCCCCTCGGAACTCCCTGTCAAAGCACAATGTCTCATTGTTGATGAGGACAAGGGCTTCTTCCCCTTAACTCTTGCCCAGTGGTTGTGGGGGTCTGCCAGCAGGGGCATAATCTGGAGGCCCCCTTTCCCCTATGTCAATGAGTAAGGGCTAAATAGTACACCTATCTATTCACATAAAAATGTAAAAAAGGGTGAATAAAGACAGATTCAGGTTTTGACAAATCCTTTAATTTAAAAAAATGGCTCATAATGTAAATCCCCCATTAATCATGTCTTACTGTGATGTATTGTAGATCCATGTGAATGCTGATGCCTTCCAGTCAAAGCCCGCCCACATGCCCAAAGAAAAAAACGCACTGACCATCAGCATACATCAGTTGTGATGAAACGTGTCGGGTGGAGCTTGTGCCCATGACATCATCGCATTCTTACATTGAGGAAGTGATTCTCTTTTCCCGGGATGTATGCTTTTTCATATACCGCGCTGTGGTTCTTCTCAAACTTGTGAGTGTTATTCTTTGTTTCTAATCAAATCATTTAGTGGTTTTATTTGAGTGTTATTCTTTGTTTCTAATCAAATCATTTAGCGGTTTTACACTATGTGGAATTATTTTTTCTCATATGTCCAATGTTGGGATAATGAGCTGATATTGGCCAAGGATATACATGTAGGATCCTTGTGGAGAACTATACCCAAGTTATGGAAACCTGACTTTTTTATTGGAGATTCTTGTGAGTTGTGATCTAGACTCACATAGGTGTGATTAACTCTATACCTAAGGTATGGGAGTCCATTCATTCTGGCAAGCATGTATGCTTAAACTTGTGGTGATGGATCACTGATTAACTGAGTGTATCAAAGATGTTCTTTATAGAAGAGGACATTGGGATTGTCACCATGGTGTTCACATTTTGGATTCTATTTATATATATTTTTTTAAATATTCAAGTATTCACATCTTTTATTATTTCTACGCTAGTTTTATATTTATCTGTTCTCATTGCTTCTGGTGGATTACAGCTGTCATAAATAAAAGAGTCAGATTGATCTCCAAGGTACATCATTGACCATATATGGACATGACCATATATGGTCAGTGACATCACAGTGAAATCTTCTGTGTCTGACCCAGTGGACAGTTTGATGGAGCTATATGTACTGTAAGAGATGGACTACTTACAGATGTATATTCTGAGGGAAGACTCTTTCCATCATAGCCTATTTATATTCAATTGTATAGAGCAATGGTTCTCAACCTCAAGTCCTCAAGTACCCCAGCAGGCCATGTTTTCAGGTTTTCCTTTATCTTGCACAGGTGCTGTAAATCAGAGTCAAAGGCTTGGTATTGTGGACAGTTATTTTATATAGGAGAGATTCCCAAAATATGGCCTTTTGGGAGTACTTGAGGACCGCTGGTATAGAGGACATATTGGAGTATAAAATAAAAGATATAAAGAATGAGAAGGATTTGTAGTAACCAGACACAAAAAATACACCATCCCTGGTAGATTTAAGCATATTAAAATTAATTTAAGATTAGATCAATACTAAGTGGGCGGCCTCCCCTCCTGCATTTCTCCTGGAGTCCCCCAGCTGGAGGGTACCAGTGATTGGCATACAAATGGTGGCTGCAATTGGTTTTAAAATTAAATTTACTTTGAAATCTGGACACAACTATGCATATACCCACCTCTTTCCTGAAGAAGAGAATTTCACAAAATGCATCAAGAATAATCGCAGTCTCCCCATCATACGTTGATTCTTACTATATTATATTCCGTTGTCATGTGTACAATAATATGACTGATGGTAGGCATAATATAGAGATGTGGATAAATAATGTTAAATGTCTTTTTGGGGGAAATGCTTTTTTTTTAGATTTTAATGGATAATAATAAAAGGGCTTTTTAACAGAGATTCCATCTGTATATGTATTTGTACCTTGTTAAAGTCACCTTAAAAGTCATTTTTCTGTTTTTGGTATTTATTGGGAAAACACAAATCCTTTCAATGACATGCTTGGGAGATGCCTTAAGGTGTATGTGGTGTTATGGAAAATCAGGATTCTCACAGATGGCAACAGTGACACCATATGCTGGCACCATATTATTTGTGTAACACCTTTTCTTTTTTACTTTTATATTATTGGTTGAATTTAGCATTGGCAGCACCCCAATTTGATTAGGTTTTATATTTAGGAAGAAATAGCTTTTTCAGGTTGTATATTTCTTTAGCCAGCCATAACGGGCATACATTCACTGGCAGAATTGATAAACAGCCCCAACGTATTTAAAACCTATAGAAAATCGCACTCTTAAAAACAATACATCCTTCAACTAAATACAAGCTGGACAGCAGCAGAACAGTTTTTTTGTTTTTTTTTAAAGGTAATTTATTGGTGTTTTCATATTATTATACAGGATTTATATAGCACTGACAGTTTGCACAGCGCTTTACAATGTTAGGGCAGACTCTACAATTACAATACAATTCAATACAGGAGGAACCAGAGGGCCCTGCTCGTTAGAGCTTACAATCTAGGAGGGAGGGTCAAGTGATATGAGGGGGTAATAACTGTGGGGGATGAGCTAATGGAGAAAATAAAAAGTGTGGTTGTTAGGTGGACCAGCCAGATTTTTTGGGCCACTTGCTGTCTGCTGACAGTGATTCCCATAGCTACTTACAGAGTAAAGCAGAACAACAGAGAAGCATGACAATGTCTCAGTGTAATAACTAATACAACATACTGCTGCCAGTGGTAGGCTATGAAGCAACTGAACATGACTGTGGGTTGTACGCAAGATCCGTATTGTGAATAAAGTTCTGGGGGTGGGTGGGGGGGGGGAGGCAAGCAATAATGTTCGTCTGTTAGTACAGTTCCGACTCGAGGGATGCCAGAAGTGCACAATAGGCAATAATCCATGTTAAATGTAATTAAGCAGTCCTGAGATTGTAGGTTTTGTTGTCATAGCGTCCAATTGGCCTGGATATGGACATGTTCGTGGGTCTTGTTGTATCAAAACCTATAGAGGGTGGTCACCGACAAAGCGAATGCTTTCTTGATAGAGTTTTTTTGGTTGACTGCCCATAGTCTGAGTGACATTATTGGTCACAGAAGCTGTAGATCATATCCAGGACTGAAAGTGTTTGTTTAAGTGGGCAACTTGGGTAACGGGATATTAGGAGTTTGTGTGTTAGGATCGGAGAAGACTGGGGATAGATAGCTTTGTTGGATGGAGGATCATCCATTAGCTGTGTTGCCATTTACTGGTAGAATTTTAGTGATATAGAAGTCCCATTTGCCATGAAAGCGGGATGTTAGTGTCCAGTGTAATAGGCCCGAGTCCAGTTTCTCCACCCGCACCAAGTTCAGCAGATCGTTTTTGACGTCTTTGATGGTGGGGGTAGAGGAGGAGGTCCGAGATTTAAGGATGGCTTTTCTGGCTACCATGTAGCATGTAGCCAACCAGGGTTTGTTGAGTTGGACCATTGTGCTTTGCATTCTTGTCTGACCAAGTAACGGTGTGTTCAGAGAGCCAAAGAGAAGGGCATAGGTATCCCCATGGGGTTGTAATCCAGTTACTGCCGTGACTAGTGTCTCAATTTGGTTCCAGAAGCTTGAGATGGGTGGGCATGTCCAAAGCCTATGCAGTAGAGTAGGCTTGTATGCTTTACACCAGGGGCAATGTTGGCGATCTGTGGATTGTGGTTGTTTCAAGTGAGGTATGTATGCTCTGTGCATAATTTTGTATTGTTGTTCGCGCCAGAACTCATTGGTTATAAAAGCCAGAGTGGAGTTGTATCCCTTTAAGATGCCATGAGGTTGCAGAGGTATTATGTAAAGGGATCCCCAATAGAGAGTTCAAGGGTTTATATATGCTGGAGATTTTGTGACTCTGGGAGGCCACAAATGAGTCTACGAGGAAGGTTCTGAAGCATAGGTCCCTTGAAGGGCATGTTTTGCATACAAATGAATGGCTTGTTGGGTATAGAGAAACTGATGAGAGGGAAGATTGAATTTCTGTGCTAGGAGAGAGAAGGGGAGGACGTTCCCTGAGGCGATGTCAAACAACTGGGAAAACTTGCTTAACCCCAGTGAAGCCCAGGAAGAGAAGGTCTTGTGTTGCTGAGCCTGTGGGAACAGGGGGTGATTCAGGATGGGTAAATGTTGAGAGAGCTGTGAGTGAACCCCCAGCTTCTTCCTGATCCCTCTCCAGGCCAACACCGTATCCCGTATAAGAAGATTGTGTTTTAAGAGAGGGGGAGAGATCTGGTCCCAAAGTGCAGAAAAGCTGGCAAGCTATCTGGGTATACCATTTGGGTTTTCAGCTTGAAGTTTGAGTATCTGGAGGAGTGTGTTATCCAGTCCAGGCTCATTCTCAAGAGGCAAGCTAGGTTGTAGAGGCATATATTTGGTTTACTCCTGTGTGCTTTGGGAGGCACATTTTATGGAGGGATAGTCTAGGTTTACTGTTGCGCCATATGAAGTCGTTAATGGTTGTGTGTAGTCTTTGTAAATCTAAGTGTTTCATGAGTAAAGGGAGTGTTTGGAGTGGATACAAGAGTTTGGAAAAACTCACCATCTTGAAGAGGTGACAGCACCCAAATAGGGACAGTGGGAGGCTTGACCAGTTTTATAGCTCCTATATGATTTTAGTTAAAATAAGGGAAAAGTTGAGATGATATAGGGAAGAGGTGACTTTTCCTATTTTGATTCCTTGGTAAGTGATATCGTTTTTGACTATTTTGAATATCGAATGTGTAGTCCAGGTGAGGATGCGTGCTTGAAATAAAGGTAGGATTTCACTTTTTGAGAAGTTAATTCTCAAACCTGAGCATTTCCTGAAATGCGCAAAGGTGTCTTGAATCCGTGGCATGTCTGCTTGTGGGTTTGTGAAAATCAGTATGTCGTCAGCAAACAGGGCCGTCCTAAGTTCAATGGAACCTATCTTGACCAGTGGTGGCTGGTGACATTTTAGGAAGGGGGGTGCCAGACTTCACCCTTCCTTTTTCACCCCTCCCACTTCTCATAAGCCCCACCACTTATAGTTTCCACCCGTTGTGTTGGGAGTATACAGCCCAGCATCACTAGATAGGGTATACAGCATCACCAGTTAGGAGTATACAGAGTGACCAGATAGCAGTATACACTTACAGAGCACCAAATAGCAGTATAGAGAGCCCCAGATAGCAGTATACATAGCACCAGATAGCAGTATACAGAGTCACCATATAGCAGTATACAGAGGCACCATATAGCAGTATACAGAGTTACCATATAGCAGTTTACATAGCACCAAATAGGGGTATACAGAATCACCATATAGCAGTATACAGAGCCCTAGAAAGCAGTATACAGAGCCCCAGATAGCACTCTACAGTCACCATATATCAGTATACAGAGCCCCAGATAGCAGTATACAGGGTCCCAGATAGGGTATATAGTCACCAGATAGGGTATACAGGGTCCCAGATAAGGTATACAGTCACCAGATAGGGTATACAGAGCCCCAGATAGGGTATACAGGGTCCCAGATAGGATATACAGAGCCCCAGATAGGGTATACAGAGCCCCGGATAGAGTATACAGGGTCCCAGATAGTGTATACAGTCACCAGATAGGGGTATACAGGGTCCCAGATAGTGTATACAGTCACCAGATAGGGGTATACAGGGTCCCAGATAGTGTATACAGTCACCAGATAGGGGTGTACAGGGTCCTAGATAGGGGTATACAGGGTCCCAGATAGTGAATACAGGCACCAGATAGGGGTATACAGGGTCCCAGATAGTGTATACAGTCACCAGATAGGGGTATACAGGGTCGCAGATAGTGTGTACAGTCACCAGATAGGGTATACAGGGTCCCAGATAGTGTATACAGTCACCATGTAGGGGTATATACAGTCCCAGATAGTGTATACAGTCACCATGCAGAGTATTGCACATAGTACATGTCAAAGGAACCTCCATGCAGAATATTGCACATAGTACATATAATAGGAAACTCCATGCAGAGTATTGCACATAGGACATGTCATAGGAAGCTCCATGCAGAATATTGCACATAGTAAATGCCATATGAAGTTCCATGCAGAATATTGCACATAGTACATGTCATAGGAAGCTCCATGCAGAGTATTGCACATAGGACATTTCTTAGGAAGCTCCATGCAGAATATTGCACATAGGACATGACTTAGTAAGCTCCATGCAGAGTATTGCACATAGGACATGTCTTAGGAAGCTCCATGCAGAATATTGCACATAGTAGATGTCACAGGCAGCTCCATGCAGAATATTGCACCTAGTACATATCATAGAAAGCTCCATGCATAATATTGCACTAGTACATATCATACAAAAGCTCCATGCAGAATATTGCACATAGGACATGTCTTACGAAGCTCCATGCAGAATATTGCATATAGTAAATGACATAGGAAGCTCCATGCAGAATATTGCACATATTTCATGTCATAGGAAGCTCCATGCAGAGTATAGGATATGTCATAGAAAGCTACATGCAGAATATTGCACATAGTACATGTCATAGGAAGCTCCATTCAGAGTATTGCACATACGACATGTATTAGTAAGCTCCATGAAGAGTATTGCACATAGGATATGTCATAGGAAGCTCCATGCAGAGTATTGCACATATTACATGTCATAGGAAGCTACATGCAGAGTATTGCACATAGGACATGTCTTAGGAAGCTCCATGCAAAATATTGCACATAGTACATGTCATTGGATGCTCCATGAAGAATAGTGCGCATATTAAATTTATAGGAAGCTCCAGGAAGAGAATTGCACATAGGAAATGTCATAGGAAGCTCCATGCTAAATATTGCACATAGTACATGTCATAGGAAGCTCCATGCAGAGTATTGCAAATAGGGCATGTCTTAGTAAGCTCCATGCAGAGTTTTGCACATATTACATGTCATAGGAAGCTACATGCAGAATATTGCACTTAGGAAATGTCATAGGAAGCTCCATGCAAAATATTGCACATATTACACGTCATAGGAAGCTCCATGCAGAGTATTGCACACAGGACATGTCATAGGAAGCTCCATTGCGAGTTTAGGATATGTCATAGGAAGCTCCATGCAGAATATTGCACATAGTACATATCATAGGACGCTCCATTCAGAGTATTGCACATACAACATGTCTTAGTAAGCTCCATGCGGAGTATTGAACATTGGATATGTCATAGGAAGCTCTATGCAGAGTATTGCACATGGAACATGTCCTAGTAAGCTCAATGCAGAGTATTGCACATAGGATATGTCATAGGAAGCTTCATGCAGAATATTGCACATAGTACAGTCATAGGAAGCTCCATTCAGAGTATTGCACATACGACATGTCTTAGTAAGCTCCATGCAGAGTATTGCACATAGGATATGTCATAGGAAGCTCCATGCAGAGTATTGCATATATTACATGTCATAGGAAGCTTCATGCAGAGTTTTGCACATAGCACATGTCATAGGATGCTCCATACAGAATATTGCACATATTACATGTCATAGGAAGCTCCATGCAGAGTATTGCACATGGGAAATATCATAGGAAGCTCCATGCTAAATATTGCACATAGTACATGTCATAGGAAGCTCCATGCAGAGTATTGCACATAGGGCATGTCATAGGAAGCTCCATGTAGAGTATTGCACATAGGATATGCCATAGGAAGCTCCATTCAGAGTATTGCACATGGGACATGTCTTAGTAAGCTCCATGCAGAGTATTGCACAAATGATATGTCATATGAAGCTCCATGCAGAACATTGCACATAGGACATGTCATAGGAAGCTCCATGCAGAATATTGCACATATTACATGTCATAGGAAGCTCCATGCAGAATATTGCACTTAGGAAATGTCATAGGAAGCTCCATGCAAAATATTGCACATATTACATGTCATAGGAAGCTCCATGCAGAGTATTGCACATAGTACATGTCTTAGGAAGCTCCATGCAGAGCATTGCACATAGTACATGTAATAGGATGATTCATGCAGAATATTGCACATATTGCATGTCATAGGAAGCTCCATGCAGAGTATTGCACATAGGAAATGCCATAGGAAGCCCCATGCAGAGTATTGCACATATGATATGCCATAGGAAGCTCCATGCAAAATATTGCACATAGTACTTGTCATAGGAAGCTCCATTCAGAGTATTGCACATAGGGCATGTCTTAGTAAGCTCCATGCAGAGTTTTGCACATAGGCTATGTCATAGGAAGCTCCATGCAGAGTATTGCACATATTACATGTCATAGGAAGCTCCATGCAGAGTATTGCACATAGGACATTTCATAGGAAGCTCCATGCAGAATATTACACATAGTAAATGTCATATGAAGCTCCATGCAAAATATTGCACATAGTACAAGTCATAGGAAGCTCCATGCAGAGTATTGCACATAGGACATGTCATTGGAAGCTCCATGCAGAGTATAGGATATGTCAAAGGAAGCTCCATGCAGAATATTGCACATAGTATATGTCATAGAATGCTCCATTCAGAGTATTGCACATACCACATGTCTTAGTAAGCTCCATGCAGAGTATTGCACATAGGATATGTCATAGGAAGCTCCGTGCAGAGTATTGCATATATTCCATGTCATAGGAAGCTTCATGCAGAGTATTGCACATATGACATGTTTTAGGAAGCTCCATGCTAAATATTGCACATAGTACATATCATAGAACGCTCGATGCAGAGTATTGCACATAGGGCATGTCATAGGAAGCCCCATGCAGAGTATTGCACATAGTACATGTCATAGGAAGCTCCATGCAGAGTATTGCACATAGGACATGTCATAGGAAGCTCCATTGCGAGTTTAGGATATGTCATAGGAAGCTCCATGCAGAATATTGCACATAGTACATAAGTACATATCATAGGACGCTCCATTCAGAGTATTGCACATACGACATGTCTTAGTAAGCTCCATGCGGAGTATTGAACATTGGATATGTCATAGGAAGCTCTATGCAGAGTATTGCACATATTACATGTCATAGGAAGCTCCATGCAGAGTATTGCACATAGTACATGTCTTAGGAAGCTCCATGGAGAGTATTGCACATAGTACATGTAATAGGATGCTTCATGCAGAATATTGCACATATTACATGTCATAGGAAGCTCCATGCAGAGTATTGCACATAGGAAATGCCATAGGAAGCACCATGCAGAGTATTGCACATATGATATGCCATAGGAAGCTCCATGCAAAATATTGCACATAGTACTTGTCATAGGAAGCTTCATTCAGAATATTGCACATAGGGCATGTCTTAGTAAGCTCCATGCAGAGTTTTGCACATAGGCTATGTCATAGGAAGCTCCATGCAGAGTATTGCACATATTACATGTCATAGGAAGCTCCATGCAGAGTATTGCACATAGGACATTTCATAGGAAGCTCCATGCAGAATATTACACATAGTAAATGTCATATGAAGCTCCATGCAAAATATTGCACATAGTACAAGTCATAGGAAGCTCCATGCAGAGTATTGCACATAGGACATGTCATTGGAAGCTCCATGCAGAGTATAGGATATGTCATAGGAAGCTCCATGCAGAATATTGCACATAGTATATGTCATAGAATGCTCCATTCAGAGTATTGCACATACGACATGTCTTAGTAAGCTCCATGCAGAGTATTGCACATAGGATATGTCATAGGAAGCTCCATGCAGAGTATTGCACATATTCCATGTCATAGGAAGCTTCATGCAGAGTATTGCACATATGACATGTTTTAGGAAGCTCCATGCTAAATATTGCACATAGTACATATCATAGAACGCTCGATGCAGAGTATTGCACATAGGGCATGTCATAGGAAGCCCCATGCAGAGTATTGCACATATGATATGCCACAGGAAGCTCCATGCAAAATATTGCACATAGTACTTGTCATAGGAAGCTCCATTCAGAGTATTGCACATAGGACATGTCTTAGTAAGCTCCATGCAGAATATTACACATAGTAAATGTCATATGAAGCTCCATGCAAAATATTGCACATAGTACAAGTCATAGGAAGCTCCATGCAGAGTATTGCACATAGGACATGTCATCGGAAGCTGGATGCAGAGTATAGGATATGTCATAGGAAGCTCCATGCAGAGTATTGCACATAGTACATGTTATAGAATGCACATAGGCTATGTCATAGCGAGCTCAATGCAGAATGTTGTACATATTACATGTCATAGGAAGCTCCATGCAGAGTATTGCACATAGGACATTTCATAGGAAGCTCCATGCAGAATATTACACATAGTAAATGTCATATGAAGCTCCATGCAAAATATTGCACATAGTACAAGTCATAGGAAGCTCCATGCAGAGTATTGCACATAGGACATGTCATTGGAAGCTGGATGCAGAGTATAGGATATGTCATAGGAAGCTCCATGCAGAGTATTGCACATTGGGCATGTCATAGGAAGCTCCATGTAGAGTATTGCACATAGTATATGCCATAGGAAGCTCCATTCAGAGTATTGCACATGGGACATGTCTTAGTAAGCTCAATGCAGAGTATTGCACATAGGATATGTCATAGGAAGCTTCATGCAGAATATTGCACATAGTACAGTCATAGGAAGCTCCATTCAGAGTATTGCACATACGACATGTCTTAGTAAGCTCCATGCAGAGTATTGCACATAGGATATGGCATAGGAAGCTCCATGCAGAGTATTGCATATATTACATGTCATAGGAAGCTTCATGCAGAGTTTTGCACATAGCACATGTCATAGGATGCTCCATACAGAATATTGCACATATTACATGTCATAGGAAGCTCCATGCAGAGTATTGCACATGGGAAATATCATAGGAAGCTCCATGCTAAATATTGCACATAGTACATGTCATAGGAAGCTCCATGCAGAGTATTGCACATAGGGCATGTCATAGGAAGCTCCATGTAGAGTATTGCACATAGGATATGCCATAGGAAGCTCCATTCAGAGTATTGCACATGGGACATGTCTTAGTAAGCTCCATGCAGAGTATTGCACAAATGATATGTCATATGAAGCTCCATGCAGAACATTGCACATAGGACATGTCATAGGAAGCTCCATGCAGAATATTGCACATATTACATGTCATAGGAAGCTCCATGCAGAGTATTTCAAATAGGAAATGTCATAGGAAGTTCCATGCAAAATATTGCACATAGTTCATGTCATAGGAAGCTTGATGCAGAGTATTGCACATAGGACATGTCATAGGAAGCTCCATGTAGAGTATTGCACATAGGATATGTCATAGGAAGCTCCATTCAGAGTATTGCACATGGGACATGTCTTAGTAAGCTCAATTCAGAGTATTGCATAAAGGATATGTCATAGAAAGCTCCATGCAGAGTATTGAACATATTGCATGTCATAGGAAGCTCCGTGCAGGGCTATTGCACATAGTAAATGTCATAGGAAGCTCCATGCAGAATATTGCACATAGTACATGTCATAGGAAGCTCCATTCAGAGTACTGCACATAGGACATGTCTTAGTAAGCTCCATGCAGAGTATTGCACAAATGATATGTCATATGAAGCTCCATGCAGAATGTTGCACATAGGATATGTCATAGTAAGCTCCATGCAGAACATTGCACATAGGACATGTCATAGGAAGCTCCATGCAGAATATTGCACATATTACATGTCATAGGAAGCTCCATGCAGAATATTGCACATATTACATGTCATAGGAAGCTCCTTGCAGAGTATTTCAAATAGGAAATGTCATAGGAAGTTCCATGCAAAATATTGCACATAGTGCATGTCACAGGAAGCTCGATGCAGAGTATTTCACATAGGACATGTCATAGGAAGCTCCATGTAGAGTATTGCACATGGGACATGTCTTAGTAAGCTCAATGCAGAGTATTGCATATAGGATATGTCATAGAAAGCTCCATGCAGAGTATTGAATATATTGCATGTCATAGGAAGCTCCGTGCAGAGTTTTGCACATAGTAAATGTCATAGGAAGCTCCATGCAGAGTATTGCACTTGGTACATGTCATAGGAAGCTCCATACAGAGTATTGCACATAGTAAATGTCATAGGAAGCTTCATGAAGAGTACTGCACATAGGAAATGTCTTAGTAAGCTCCATGCAGAGTATTGCACTTAGGATATGTCATAGGAAGCTCCATGCAGAATGTTGCACATAGGATATGTCATAGGAAGCTTCGTGCAGAATATTGCACACAGGACATGTCTTAGGAAGCTCCATGCAAAATATGGGACATATTACATGTCATGGGAAGCATCATGTAGAGTATTGCACATAGCAAATGTCATAGGAAGTGCCATGCAAAATATTGCACATAGTACATGTCATAGGAAGCTCCATGCAGAGTATTGCACTTAGGACATGTCATCGGCAGCTCCATGCAGAATATTGCACATAGGAAAAGTCATAGGAAGCTCCATGCAGAGTATTGCACATATGAAATGTCATAGGAAGCTCCATGCAGAGTATTGCACATAGGACATGTCATAGGAAGCTCCATGCACAGTATTGCACATAGGATATGTCATAGGAAGCTCCAATCAAAATATTGCACATAGATATGTCATAGGAAGCTCCATGCAAAGTATTGCACATAGAACATGCCTTAGGAAGCTCCATGCAGAATATTGCACATAGTACATGTCTAGGATGCTCTATGCAGAATATTGCACATATTCCATGTCATAGGAAGCTCCATGCAGAGTACTGCACATTGGAAATATCATAAAATGCTCCATCCAAAATATTGCACATAGGACATGTCATAGGCAGCTCCGTGCAATGTATTGCACATATGATACTCTACAGGCCCTACAGTGTTGATAGGAAGGAGCTTATTAAAAACAAGCAAGCCTCTAATGAACAAATACCCTCTTTTAAGATGATTCTAGATTATAATGTCCAGTATAAAAAAGTCAAACGAATCATTAGAAAGCACTGGGGGTTACTATTGAAGGATAGAGTTCTAGGGCCCATACTTCCATCCAAACCAGGCTTTATCTACAGAAAGGCACCTACTCTTAGGGATCGGGTCGCCCCTGAAGTTGTTGACCCCCCTCGAAATAGAGAGAACTGTCTTTTTACGTTCCTTGCAGGGGTTTTTCCCTGCTGGAAATGTAAGGCCTGTAGAGTATCAAGAGGAGGAGTTAAATGTAAGGAGTTTTAATCTCATACTACACAACAGGCTTACAGAATTAAGAATCTCATCACTTGCCAGACTGAGGGGGTCGTGTACATGTTGGAATGTGGCTGCGGTCTGCAGTACGTCAGCAGAACCTCCAGAAGTCTGTCTGTGAGGATAGGTGAACATGTCACCAATATCAAAAAGGGTAACCCTTCTCACAATGTCTCACGACATTTTAGAGACTTCCACAATCGTGACCCCAGACAGTTGAAGTTCTGGGGGATTGAGAAGGTCAATAGACATTGGAGAGGGGGGAATTATATTAGATCCCTTAGCCAAAGAGAGTCATTTTGGATTTTTGAGACTCGAGTTATGCGACCCTTGGGCCTTAACGTGGAATTCGATTTAAATTGTTTTATTTCTAACAAGTAATAATCTTTTGTTTTTTTTTTGGTCTATATAAATTACATTTATCTTGGTTTGAAACTTTGATTTTAATTTGTGCAGTATTTTTATGTATATATTATTGAGAGTGTATAGCAGCAGCGGGAGATGTCTTACAAAATTTTCAGTATACAATCATTTTATATAATTTTTATATGTTTTAGTAATTTTTTTTAGCTGATTCTTTGGCGATTTTAACCCGATCGCATCGTGTATGGGATTGGTTTAGCCGACTCACAGTGTGTTTCCCCTGTAGGTCTGCAGGGGGCGATGGTTGCCCTTATGATGGGAATCATATGTGAGGAAAGGCCGTTCATTACGGATGTCTTTCATTGGTCTGTATATATATATTAGCCGGGTGTCTTCACAACATGCTCCGCCCCGCCGAGGAAGGCACGACATTGCCGTAACGTGTACGGGGTCTCGGACTTGTTGCTGACGTCACCCGCTGCTGTTTGATCACACGAGGATCCACTCGTTTGTCCCTGCACATTAGCTGTTGCTCTGTGATTGGAAACGATACAGCTGTCCTCCATGTTATACACAAGTGTTATTCAAGACCTATCCTTGTGAGTAGATTTTATTTAATAAACAAGTGTTTTTTACTGGAGCAGTCTGCACTTAGAGTGTTTACTCTTTCTATCCACTATGTACCTCATTCACCTGTGATATCGATACGAGCCATTGGTTGATGGTAGGATATCGTTGAACCTGATCCAATCATTCGCTCTCCAGGGGAGATCTTTGTGTGTATGACCCTCTAGTAGAACTGGGGTCGTACATTGAGGTGAACATAGTGAATATTGGTGGTGGGACCTCTGCACTGATATTATCCTGCTGTCTGCACCATTGGTGGATTTTCTGAATCATATTTTGGAATTGTCATTTTTATGAGACTTTATGAGATTTTGTGAAACTTTCTAGCGCTGCATCGTTTTTAAACAGGTGTTTTTTACTGAAGCAGTCTGCACTTAGAATGTTTACTCTTTCTATCCAATATGTATCTCATTCACCTGTGATATCGATACGAGCCATTGGTTGATGGTAGGATTTCGTT
>BLSH010517351.1:227439-239902 GCA_018402905.1 Glandirana rugosa | reverse complement strand
ATCTTATTTATAATGAACACTTTTCATATCATAAGTTGTGTACCTAGAAATTCTCTGGGAATGCAGTCCTAAATCGACAACAAATACATCGTTAAATTTAGGGTAAGATGTAAGTTCGGTTTACCGTACATTGTAAAATTAGACATATAGGTCGACCAAAGTCGAACCCTTTATGTAGAAAACCGTAACCGTGGGGAGGTTACAGGACATTTAAAGAGGTCCCGATATTTAAATCAGGGACGACCCAAGGATAATACAAAAAGCAGCATCACGGAGCTTTGCGACACAGGACCCTTGGGGAAGAACTATAACGTTTACACGAGGGGGTCGGACCACCGATCTAAGTGTAGTACCCGAAACGTTGTGTACCTCATTAAGTGCCCATGTGGTTTAGATTATGTGGGTAGAACCACCCGGAATCTAGCCACCAGGCTGGGGGAGCACATTTGCAATATCAAGAAGGGGTTCCCAGGACACAGCGTTTCGAGGCACTACGACGAAAAACATAATAGGAACCCAGCAGGGACTAAATTTATAGCCCTGGAGAAATTTACAGGACATTGGAGGGGTGCCAATGCCAAAAGATGTATTTCCCAAGCTGAAACCAGCTGGATATACAGATTAAAATGTTACATGCCATTTGGCTTGAATGTAGAATGGGATTTAAATTGCTACATAAACAACAGCTAAATCCTGACGTAAGGGTCTCTTAAAGATCCATGTGTTGAATACTATACTTTTCACAAGTAATATTTATTCTATATTTTACTTACTATGTCTCGTTCCTGCAAGTATCATGTATATACATTTTTAATTTGAAATTTTATTAAACATGCGTTCATATGTAATTTTAATAATATTTAGAGAGCTATTCCAAAGGTTGGAATTGGGAATATTTGTTTTTTATCCAGCAGAGTTGGCCCTCTGACATTTTTAATATGTAATACAATGGATTGTTTATACAAATGTTATTCTTTTAATGTAATTAACCTTTTCACATTCCACCTCTTCTGAGTTAACATTAAGTTCTGATTAACTGTAAAGATGTTACAGAGGTTTGGGAGACTAGTCAGCTCCTGTATATACGGTTTTTTATAGGTTATGGCTCTGCTGTAGGTGAGATTGAAAACACTCCAGCGGGGGATATGATTAATGTCACATTAATTGCCAGATTTTCCAATCTATGCACTAAATGCACCTTTTGTGTCTGAAATATTGAGCGGTTGTGACAATAAGAATTAGAGCGGGGATTATACATTGTTTTATCCCGCTCCGGAAACGTCTTTTCTTTACAAAAACTGTCCCCTTTACTGGATTCGGCCATGTTTTAGGTGGTTTTGAAGGATAATTACCAATAGGAGGTTCGGAAATGTGGAGAACCTGTTAGATGAGAGCTGATTGGCCCTCCTGGGCTTCTGTTAGGTATAAATTTAGTGGTCAAGGTGTGTGGGCGTATCCCTGATGACGTCACGTATGACGAAACCGGTAGGAACGCCCGCACACTGACCACTCCTCTGTTACCAACATCCAGCTACTGCGCATGCGCGGCTGCAGCGCGGCCATTTTTGAATCTGGTGGATGTCGTTTTATGCTTTATCAAAGACGAATCGTTTGTAAGTGTTATTCTAATTACTATTAAACCTATGCAAGCAGTATTACACTATTGGGACCTTTATTTCCTACATGTCTGGGTGAGCCGTCCACTTGAGTGATTTGGAGGTATCCACAGTGGGGACAAGAGTCGATAGTGTTTGCAGCGGCAGGAGGGGAGACTACCTGATTGCAGCAGCAGGAAGAGAGACCATCTTTATTTGTAAACAAAGCGTGTTAGACCACTCTTATCAGGGGGTCGCATGCTCTCTGGTAAGAGTATATCGGCAGGGGTGTTGAGTGGCACCTGAGTGTTTTCATTTCCTCCCTGACACGGATTGGGACTTTCTTCCTGTGTGATTTCATCCTTGAACACCTATCATTCCTTGGATGTTCTGACCAATAGACTGTTGATTTATTGATTGAACTAGCGGTGCACCTTTTTTTCTATTGTATCTTTTGGGGTTTGTTCGGATGTATGACCTTGTGCATAGCTGCTGAACATTTAAGTCCATTATTAGCTTGGTTTAGTCATCTAACTCAGATTGCGTGGATTTTTACATTTTTTTACTACATTTTTTTACTAAATAATTTTTTAGTCTAGATCCAGAGTGGTTGATCTTTTGTGGTGGCTAATTTCATTTTATGTGTGGTCCTCTCCATTAGGCCAAGTTTTCCACTGCTTGTGGAATTTGTATCCATTATGTTTTTTGAAGGCTAATATGCGTTCAAAGGTGTAGTGCTGTTGGGTTAATGATAGGACTTCCGAGAGGTTCAGAGTCAGGTTTGATTTCCATTTCCTCATCACTAATTGGTGGGCTGCTAATAGAATATGAGTGATCACCTTCCATGATGTTGGGGGGGTATATCTCGTTTCCAATGTGGAGAATCGCCAGTTGTGGGTAAGGAGGAGTGAGAATGCCAGATAGGGCTGCCATGTGTTTGAAAATTTGAGCCCAGTAGCTTGTTAGGCTTGGGCATTCCCATAGTGTGTGTAGTAGATTTCCTATTTGGCCGCAGTGGGGGGACAGGTCTTTGGAAAATTTTTCTAGTTTATATGGAGTGTGATACCATCTGAGTAGAATTTTCAGGGTCATCTCTCCGTGTGTCACGCAGTGAGATGAACTGTGGATGGCTTTGATGGCGTTGGACCATTGTGAAAGGGGAATCGTGGTCTTGAGAACCCAAATTTCAACATTTGGGTTGTCTTTTGATGTGTTGTTTTGTTTTTGAGAATGTTGTACATCAGTGAGGTTCCTTGTTTGGGTGGGTTTGGAGATAGGTATATTTCCTGATCCGTGCCGGGATGGTTTTATTTGGTATGGGGTTACTCTTAAGGAAATGTAGCACCCGGGAGCATGTGAATGCTAAGGTCTTGGGGATGTTGAATTTGTCTATGATTGTGGTTACACTCTTGATTTCTTCCCCTTGGAAGAGGTCTGACACTGATCTGATGCCTGACTCTTGAAGCCTTTCTGTAGCCATGGGATCAGGTTTTCTAAAATTTGAATCTGGTATTTCTGTTGGGATTCTGTTGAGTCTCTCGAAGAGTTTTGTGTTAGTGCTCTCCATGCTCTTATAGACGCCTGCATGGGGAGCTCCAAGGGTGTTTTTAAAGAGGTGCCAGCAATTTCACATTACAAAAAGACCTGCAAATAGATCTGTATACTGTATATATGTATATACTGTTACTAGCAGAGGAGGTGCAGAGACTTCTAGCTGAAGATATGGGAGGCGAGACAGACCCAGAGTGTTCTGAGCTGTTATTTTTAGGACAGTGCCTTGGTGGGTGGTACAGACCAGGACTCCCATGTCCACCCACTACAGTGAGCAAAGAGGAAATACATCCCTGCTTTCTGGAGGAAGAACTACAAGTGGGCTGTGACAAGACCAGTGGCTGGGGAAATACAAGGCATATCAGCCAGTGGTCTTACAAACAGGAAACCACTGGGAATTAACAGTTTAATGTAAAAATAAACAGGCTATTTCCGAGCAATTATTGAGTGAACCAAAAGATGGATAACATATACAGTGAAGCTAGGAAAGCAGCAATAATGACATTTAAAAAAGTTTTTGCCCAAAGTTCTGCTTTTAACATTTGTAGCAGGTATCATTTTCAAAAGGACCCCCGCCAGCCAAGGTAAACTTCAAGAAATCAAGATTGAATAGCATGCTGTGTACACAGATTTTCTACACCACATTTTCAGAGGTAGAGACCAGGCATGATTTATCATGAAATAAAAATTACAGTGTGCTGTGTTTTGACCAGTAGTCCAGACTGTACACCCAATAGTCTGAGGGAGTCTGCTAGTTACTTTGAAGAATGCATCATGTTTTTAAAACATTTTTGTTAATTTGCTGGTACAGAACATTCTAAACCCCTGCTGGCTACATGAACTCTGCCTCATGCACAGTATGCACAAAATATTGAATACTTTGTATTAGGCCCTAATTTCAGCAAGGCGTCAAACTGCCATTGTAAAATCTAGAACTCAACCTTAGAGGATCATTTATTCTCATAAAAAATCCCACAAATATTTTTATGCCTACACGTACTTTATAAAACATGTTAGCATTAGGGTAAACAGAAGAAAAACAAACAAATACTCCTGAGTATAGTGGGTAGATCCAATAGTGAATGATGGTCCACTCCTCTATAGATAATGTTTCCGGCTTTGCTGCCCTCTAGGACTGGGGATGTCCTTATTGCACTAGACAGATAAAGGAAGAGAGGGCACACCAGCCTTGTGTATTATCCCAAGTAAATTTATTTAGAAACATAGAAAAGTGACGGCAGAAAAAGACTGAGTAGTCCATCGAGTCTGCCCCTTTTTATTTTATTTTTTTTATTTTTTTATTTTTTATTTATTTATTTTTTTTTACATTTTTTTTTACATTTTATTTTGTATGAAAAAAGATAAAAGAGATAAAAACTACTCACCTTTATGTAAGTAAATACGCATAAACAAGCTTTTATCCCATAGCTGTACAGTCCTGGGACCAGTACTCTCCAGATCAGAGGGGAGACCATGTAGGGGTCCCTGCAGGCTAACACATTTCAAAGGTAGACCTTCTTCCTCAGAGCCTAACCCCTTAAATTTACTTGTGATAATGCATATGATTGGTGCGTCCTCTCTTCCTTTATCTTTATAATGTTAGCATTAGGGTCGCAATTTGAAAATGAACACCAACAGAAGTTGTAAATAAAAAAAAAAAGTTGTATTTGGAACAAGACTACCAACAGTGATTTTTTTTCAACTACAAATAAACATAATCTAGAAATAAATATAACATTATCATTTATTCAAAGAAAAACACCCCAAGTATTGTAGTGAGTACATTACCAATATTAATTCATAGGTGCAGAAGCCCCAGTCTGAATAGGACCCCCAACAGTTATTTGTGCTATGGAAAACATTCCAAATGTTGTACTAAGTATTTTCCCATATTTTTTTTATGCTCTTAAGCCACAGGATGAATAGGACCACCAACAGCCATTTTAAACGAAGAAAGCATCAATACAGAATAATGTATTTCCAGAGAAATTACCACAAATATTATACTGAGTATATGCACCTTCTTTAAACACTTTTACTAGCCACTTTGTCAACAGAACACAAATAGCCATCTTTTATTTAAAACAAAACTCAACATTATATTGTATTTATTCCAAGGTAGACAGCTCCACAAAATATTGGAGTGAGGTGAGGATGTGTATGGTCTGTAAATACAATAATTAAGCCACATACTAACAAGAGCCACAACAGGCAGATTTTCATTGTTAAAAAAAATCAACAATTCAGTGTATTTGTTTACTGACAAAATACCTCAAAATATTCTAGTATGCCTTTAAACATTTTTACTAAACTACACGCCTATTTTTTAACCCTTTTTAAAGAATTAAAACAAAAAAAGAAAAAATATGCCCCAAAATAATTAGGAGGAGGTGTGGGTGGGCAGCAAAATAGCAACTTAAGTTGTTGGTGTGGCACATAAAAAAAGTTTATATGTCAAAAAAAATTCTGGAATATCTCTGCTAAACGAGAGTGCAAAGCATACATTCCTGCAATGACCACCAGCATGTAATGATCCTTGATAATGCACTGAAAATCTTTCCTATACTGCTGTAACACAAGTAAACTCTGTGAGTGTGTCTGCAACTGCATGTAAGAATAAAGATCCATTTTCTCAGTTATCAGAACCAACTTCTAAAGCCTGGTACACACTATCCATTTTTTTTCGTTCAACCCAGTGGGCTGAATGAAAAAAAACTGAATAGCTCAGAAGAAACCACTGTACTAACTATCTAGTGTTAGTACAGTAATCTCCCCCGCTGAGCTATTGTGTTGTGAGAGAATACACCAGTCACACCAGCCATTGGCTGAGAGCACTGATCGGGTACCGATCATCAGATCTTTTTTCGGTCATGTCCCTTTGACAGAAGCCAGACATTTAGCGGGCTTCTGTTGGACCGGCTGCCACACAGACTTGCCGAATGTTGGACGGTTTCTATTGAGCCGGCCGATGGCGCCAGATATTTGGCCAGTGTGCATGGCCCTTAACTATCTCTGGTAAAACACTCAAATCTCTTCCTAATCTTTTAGACTATTGTATAACCCACTGTGTGTGTGTGTGTAACGTAGTAAAGATAAAGAGACCTTTATTGAGCAATGAGCACTCAGCAGATAACTTCTCTTGCCTTCTGTGAGCTTTCTCTAACTACTCCATATCAGTTTCAACACACAATACACAAAGGCTTTGGGGGGTAATGCAATACCCATTCACAACAAACCTAATGGCAAGGCTACCCAGCCCAGTGCACTCTCAGTTTTCAGACACGTAGAAGAGACAAATTCCAGCAGGACTGGCATCTGTTGAGAGGGGACAGAATGCGGCCTGTCTGTCTTGTGTCCAATCGGCAAAATATCCAGAAGGCATGCGACCCTATGCTTCCCCTCCTCATCGGGAACCTCTTCCTAATGCTACTACTGTCACTGACAGACAGGGAACCTGTCCCTACTGTGTTAACTTGCAAAATGCTCACCAAGCCTGGGAGCCAGGCCTTAAACAGATGGAGTGGCTGCTGGGGTCACATGGGGTGGCAGCATCCAATTGGGTGCTTCCCCAGTGATCCAGGAAACCATAGAGGAACTGTACTGCTCTCCAGCTCCGGTACTGCTGCAGAAGAGTGCACCTGCAGTATAGACTGCACCTGTCTATAGGCACATAAGCAAGATCCCATAACTCATGGCCCTTCTAAGCCCTCTTAGCACAGAGGCCAAAAAGTGCTATATTGGCAATGGTCACTATGGTAGTGAACAAACATAATAGTTAACACTTTTCTCATACTATGAACAGCCAGAGTTCCGCTTGAACTTATGGTCAACCCAAACTCAAAGCTCATCACTAGTGACAAACCACCTTCTACCTTCCAGAGGCATCCTGGGTGCTTGAGTTGCCCAGGCTTGTGACTTGAGAGTGCTGGTGTAAAATTTTGTAATATTTATCTTCACAATAGGAAATCCTTTTTCACGTTCTATTGCATTGCGGCAATGTTGTGGAACAACCCATGGGACTGTGCTTTGTTTATTTTTAGCATCCATGTCTGCATTAATATCACATATTATGTATTTCCCTAAATACTAATTTGCCTATAGCAATGCAGGTAGCGAAGAATAGCAGTTGCTCAGCTGCTTATGAACAAGCTACTGGAATAATTACAGCATTCAATTTTCTATTTCTGTTTACATGCTATAGGCTCTGTTTAATTTCTTTTATTTACACACTAAAGTAGTATGTCTCAATGTTGGTTTTTAATGCTCCCATTGTGTTCTTACAAATTTGCTGAATCTCACATTGCTGGTATTGCTCCATAGCTCCAAACAACATTTTTTATGGCTTGAGCAGGGAATCAATCTTTTGAAGAGTAAGCATATTTAACTTTTCTACAGTTTTACAACAGCCAGTAAACATAAATAGCAGGGAGACGGAATAAACTGGGACATTGAAAAACTCTGGATACATCTGCAGCTTGTAGCACATGGAACATTGAAACTTTCAAATATATAATACATATTTCCTTTATTACTCTTTTGCTGCCAAATAATTCAATTACATGCAGAACCCTAAAACAATGGACTGGGAGCCAGAATATTGTTATAGCTAGAGGCTCATTGTGCTCAATGCCATATTTGTTAAAACGCTTTTGCATAATGTACATTATCGAGATATGATAGAATATTTTGATAGAGCTACACTCTTGACCTTATGTTTAAAGAGAGGATAAAAGAGCCACGAGAGAAATGGCAGCTTGTGCAGAAATCATATAATGCTATAATGTATTTGAAGAGCACTTGAAACTTATTCACACCCCCTTCTTGAATGCAATGCCATCAGAGTATATAATTTTAATTAAATTAAGTAATGGTAGATGGTTTTCAGATATGGGAGCTAATAGTTCTAGAATGAGTGCAATTAGAAGTACCGTAATAACTGTAGTAACTAGTATAATTATATATCACTTGCTTTCCCAACTTAGTGTTCCATTTGTTAGCTCTTGTGTAGCACAAGTAGCTTCTCTAACATTCGACTCATAGAAAGCTGTGCTACTGTAGGTGTTAAATAGGACAGATGTAAGTATATGCTCATAGGGCTCTGATTGCTAGTTATATTGTAGCAGAGAAGGATGTTTTTAAATGTTTTCTTTCCAAAGCACCAGGTGAATAAATGTATAATTCCAGAAAAGTCAGAGCCACTTCCGGTTCCGGCGCTGTATGGAGAGGAGCTGAGAATGACTAGCTCCGCTCCCCTGCCACAGAAACCGGCCGCAATACCTGCTACAATCGGGAGGGACACCCCATCCTAGCCACCCTGTAACCCCCAGGACTCGAATGGACCGCCATGCAATCTCAGGGAGGAGAGACGCCGCATGCTGCAGCCATCATGGCCGCCGGCACACAGGTACAATCATACGCTGCCAAGCTCGCGGCCCCCCCTCCTCTAGCCACAAGTAGCACTGGCTCACACACCCCTCTAAGCCCTGCCACGAACATCACGGCAGACCCTTCCTCCCCAGCCAGCATCGCTCAGGCGGTTGTGCAGCTAATCCAGCCCATCATTACTGAGGCGGTGGACACAGCTATACATAAGGGCCTTGAACAACTGCACACAAACCTCCAGCTGCAGGCTACTAGAATAGATCAGGCTGAAGGCAGGATTTCAAATATGGAGGATGATACCACAGCACTCACTGCTGCTCCATTCAAAAAGAGCTGCAGGAGAAGGTTATTGACCTGGAGAATAGAACCAGAAGGAATAACCTGCGCATTATTGGCCTCCCGGAATCATACCCTCAAAGGGACCTCCCTAAGATCTGCGCGGTGATTTTACCCGAACTTTTGAGTCTCAGAACGCCATGTGTGGTGGAAAGAGCTCACAGGATCGGCCAACCCTCAGAGTCCCGCGCTAAACCCAGGGCAGTCATAGTCCGCTATCTTAACTATGTGGACAAACAAGCCATATTACAATCCTTTAGGAAAGCCCGCTCCCTAACATTCGAGGGGAATGATTTATTGATATTCGCTGACTACTCAGTGGAAGTCATGCAGAAACGCAAGGCTTTCTCACCAATATGCACCGCCCTCCACAACCGGGCTATTAGATTCAGCTTGGCCTACCCAGCAACTCTCTACATGCACACCCCACAGGGAGAAAAGCTCTCCTTCACATCTCCCCAAGAAGCTGAGGCCTACTTATCAGAGGAGCTGCAAGCGGACATGGACCAAACCCCTCCCTCAGACCCCAACAGCCACAGCTCTCCCAAGAAATCCTCCATGTTACCCAATACCTCTAGGAGCCCGGACAAGCCCCCATACAAGAGGGTCCGCTTCGTAAGCCAGGAGCCATCCGAGCCAAGGATCTAACCCGGACTTGCCAAGGCCGTCATGGCCAGGGAAGTGCCTTCTCCTACGCCAAACTTACTACCCCCCACATCTCCAAACCTTCACTCGTCAGACTTTCTATAAGGAACTGATACATGTTCTCCATAGCCGAATTATCAGCGAACTGTGAGTTACCCCCTATTTGATGGCCCCTAGGGGCTCTCCTTTAGCCATGCTTTACTTCTCCTTAAAACCAGTTCGTAATTAAGCTACGAAGCTATGGGATATTCACATCTAACCTCAAACGTTGTTTTTTACAGTTTAATGTTGCTGTTGTTGCCTTCTAATTACTGAGCTGAAATGCGGGCGCCCCGCTGATGCCTGGTGTGAGCCAACCAGAGGCTGTCACATGGCAGCACTGGCCCTGCACCGGGTGTCAGCGTGGGCCTCCTCTTTAATATCTTTCAGTGTGTTGTCTCCTAAAATAAGTCGATAAGGGGACAGGACGGTTCTGTATGTAAGCATTGTACTATGATGTCCTCCCCCCCCCCCCTTAGCCTTCCCCACTCCCCATTCCTCCTTCCTACCCCCCGTCTTCCCTATCCTCCCTCTCCTCCCCCCTCCCCCTCCCCCCCCCTCTCCCCCCCCTCTCCCCCCCAAATCCCCCCCCTCCTGGTGCAGAATCGACCTCTTTCTTTTCTGGTAGGGGCGGGCTTTTCAATATCTGGAAGCCCCCCATGCAGAAAAAAGTGAAGTCTGTAACAGTCTTGGTGCACGACGCACCTACCCGGTGTATACAGTGCTGTGGTATTAGGACATTTTCAGAACAGTACGTTGCCTATTTGTATTTCTTATTCCCTTGCTCAGGAGGGCGCCATGGCGCCCACCACACTAGGTGGCCCATCACCATAATCTTGTCACACTATTGTGCACTATGGATCCCACTGAGCTCAGGAATAACCTGAAAATTGTGACGTGGAACGTCAAGGGGCTGCGTTCCCCAAATAAACGTATGCAGATTCTCAGACACCTAAAAAGACTAAAGGTAGATATTGCTCTTCTACAAGAAACACATCTCGGGGCGGATGATCTCTCCAGGCTTCGCAAGCTGTGGGTGGGGGCAGTACACGGGTCCCCTTCCGTGAACAGAAAGGCAGGCGTTGCTATACTCATTCACAAACACCTGCCAGCTAAAGTGCACAAGGTGGACATAGACAATCTAGGACGCAGGGCCACTATCCACATCTCGCTGGCCAATAGAGAAATGGCCATAACTAACATCTACGCAGATAATACCCCCACCCAGGCATACTTTAGGGATCTATCCACCTGGGCCTTACAAATAACGGAACCCCTGCACCTCATAGGAGGTGATTTTAACTCCACAATGGACCAGGGATACGACAGATCCGCAGCATCACCAAATAGTACGCCCAATCCCAAACAAACTTCTATGCTGGCGCAAACCATGAACTCCCTAAACCTTACAGACATTTGGAGAGTCAAGCACCCAACCGACAAAGAATTTACTTTTTACTCCCCCCGCCACAAGTCATTCTCAAGACTAGATTATTTTTTCGCATCTCCCACCCTTCTCCCCTTAGTGGGCTCGGCAGTCATTGAGAGCATGGCAATCTGTCAGGACCTGGGATTGAACCTGGGACTTCTTACATGTCTGGCATTGATCCTTCTCACTGAGCTATCTGAGATGCTGGACAGCTCCCTGCCTGATCTGTTGGATATTCTGCCTGGTCCATTAGACAAACCTGTCTTATGTCTTAATTGCTGGTGAACCTTGAACTTCTTGCTCCTCCCATGCACTTCCTTTATAAGCCTTGTCTCTGCACTTCCTCTTTGCCAGGTTATTGTGCTTTCTTAGCCAGTGCCTTGCTTTGTCTTCCCTGTTGTTGTCCGGATTTGCTACCATTCGTTATCGACCCTTGGCTTATTCCACGACTACTCTACTGCCTGATCCCAACCTGCAACTACTCATTACCGACCTTTTGGCTTGATTACTGACCACGCTCCCGTCTGATCCTTATCTGCTCATCCGCTACTGGACCCCAGTTTGCTAACACCCTGGTGGGGCAATCCTGAGGACCGCGACCTGGTACTGGCACGCAGCTAAGTCCATCTCCACCATCAGGAGCTCTGGTGAACACCGGTCGGTACTTAGATTCCGCACCTCAGGTGAGCCTGTGTCATCTGCCAGGGTGATTACGAAACTGCTATAGCAACTGGTCTTCGAGCCTGACGCTTAATCGTGACAGAATAACCTGGCCTAAAACATGGAGGCCGCTATAGCAAACGCCGTGGCTCCTTTCAGGCAGCAAATCGCAGAGTTGCAGAAGTTTGGTGTTACTTACCAAGAAAAATTTGTCGAACTAGAAAATGTGGTGAAGGGGCAACATGAAGAGATCCGTGCTCTGCAAAGACAATTGCTGGACCTACGTTCCAGAGATGATGCTAACGCACATATGCCTCATCCACCCAAGTTTAATGGAGATCGCCGCCATTACAGAGGTTTTCTTAACCAGTGTCGCATATATTTCCAAATGCGACCCGCTGCATTCAATTCTGAAAAACAGAAGGTAATGTTTGTTATCAACCTCCTGACTGGGGAAGCTCTAGCCTGGGCTTCACCTTACATAGAACAAGACAGTGCCACCCTGAATAATTTCCAGACTTTTGAGGCTGCGATGAATCAGGTTTTTGATGATCCCAACCGCTGTGCTACTGCTGAAGCAAAGTTGCATAGTTTACGGCAGGGTAAACGTTCTGTTGCTGAGTACACTGCGGAATTCAGACGTTGGATCACAGATACCACTTGGAACCCAGCAGCGCAAAAAAGTCAGTTCCGCCAAGGGCTTTCTGAACAGGTAAAAGATGAGCTTGCCAGAGTGGAGACTCCTAATGATCTATGTATCAACCTACTTCCGAAGCTCTAGTAATCCTCAGAGGTGAGACCGTTCGAGTAGAAAATGGACAAGTCT
>BLSH010517351.1:205215-216567 GCA_018402905.1 Glandirana rugosa | reverse complement strand
TACTCCACTCTGACTCGCTGCGACTCCTGCGGTATGGAGGAGAGGTTAGGTCGTGTCGGTCCTACGTTGTCGTTGAATTGTAGTAGAAGCGCAGGTTACATCTGCGCAGCCTGTTTTCCATGTCATCCTGCTTGGCCATCATGATGTTAAGTTGCTGTTGCATCCTGGCTGTGCTGGATTGGAGAGGAGGTATGGCGTCCTCAGCGTCGCTCAGTCTCACCTCATAAGTGGCGACCCGCTCCTTCAAGTTGTGGAAGTCTTGCCGGATGAGGGAAATATCCACCTTTACCTCCTCCAGCCTGGCAGTGAGAGATGTCTGGAGGGTTCCAATCGCCTCTAGCACACGGTCGGTGTCTGTTCCCGCCTGCTCCTTCCCAGGGAGTGTCTCGGCGCCATCTTCCCCAGCACCTCCCTTCTCCTGTCTGCGGAATTTGTCCAGTTTCGCCGCCGTCTCCGGCTTCGTTTTCGTCGGTGCCATACTGTATACTCTGCGGGCAATACTTGAATCGGTCTGATAGTATATTAAACGCTAATAAACTTGCCCAGGATTGTGTAAATCAGGAGTAATAGACGGAGCTCTTCTCCCGCACGTCCTACTCCATGTCCCGTCAGGCCACGCCCCCCACCCGTCCTCTTTATACTCGTTGAATTACCCCCCACTTATAGACAAAATTGTTAAGCAACTGGACAGTTGGGGGGCCCTCCCTCTCTCACTCTTTGGGAGATGTCAGTTGGTCAAAATGGTCACATTTGCCAGACTACTATATCCATTACAAACCCTACCCCTGCTACTAAAGCATAGGGATGTGCAGAAAATTCAAGGTGCGGTTTCCACTTTCCTGTGGAAAGGCAAAAGACCAAGGATATCCCTGCGAAAGCTTTGCCTCCCGAAGGGTGAGGGAGGGATGGGCCTCCCCAACCTTAGATTTTACAATCTTGCCTGTCTACTGAGGAATGCCTTGGATTGGATTGCGGGTCACTCCACATATTCAAACTTCCACTTAGAAAAAGCCCACGCAGCCCCGTATGATCTAAGGGCTATACTTCATACCAAATTCACCTCTCTGCCACCTCACCTGAGAGCCAGCCTGGTGTTCAGAGACACTATTATAGCTTGGAGAGAGGTACGAAAGATTATAAACCTTCCCTCAGCAATCTCTCCGAGCCTACCTATATTGGGCAACCCCATGTTCCCAGCTTCACTGGACACTCAAGCTTTTGTCAGCTGGTCGGCCAAGGGGCTCTTGAGGGTCTCTCAACTGTACAAGAAAGGGGGAAACACTTTGAGAGAGTTCCCGGAGGTCATGAAGGAGTTCTCCTTTCCTACTTCTCATTTGTTCCACTACCTCCAGATCAAGTCTTTCCTCTCCTCGTGCCAAGGAAACTCCTCTGACCCATGCAAAACTTCATTTATTGACTCCTTGCTGGCCAACGGCAACTACTCTATCTCGCACATATATGGAGAGATAGCAAGCTTTCAAGCTTCCAAATATTCATTAACCCCCTTCCACCCATGGAGCCCTATTCTGGATAACCCAAATGCACCAGAAGATATTCTTACAGGTTATAGGAAGATTTGCTCCCTTATTGTTGCTGAAAACTGGAGAGAGACACAATACAAAATAGCACACAGAGCATATCTTCCTGCTCGCTTCAATCCAGGCTCTCAGTCTCGAGGTGTATGCTCATGGTGCACTTGTCCTAAACCCAATCTCTACCACAGACTATGGACGTGCCAACACATTTCTCTCTTCTGGGACACTATATTAGAGTACATCGGCTCAGTCACTGGGCATACACCCCCAAAAGATGCCATGCTATGTTTGTTTAGCGGAACCCCGTCTGGACCTGACCTAGCTGCCAACTCAACACTAAGGATATCTAGCTGGAGCCATCTTTGCTTGCTCTCGGCCAGAAGAGCCATTATGCAATCCTGGATTCTTCCAGCCCCACCGGGTCTGCCCCAAGTCAAACAAGGCCTGTTCACTCTGTTGTACTTTGAGAAACAAGACGCTATCAAATCGAATTTAAAAAATACCAAAAAATTCTTCACGAGATGGAGACGTTTCATCGAGCATTCTTTCAATTCTGCGGAAATCTCCCACTTTATGGACCCTTTCAAACTAACGGAGTGGTACCTGAAGGAAGACATAAGCAACAGTCTAGGGAAACTCAAAAGTTAGCCAGGGTCAATCTGGGTCTCCTACGGGCTCATGGAACCCACCCCCCTCTCCCCCCGTCTGACATTCCACCACCATGGATTAATCACGCGATCTCATTTCACAAGTAAATATTTATGGGCTGACCTCAATGTGACAACGTATTGCCTCCTAGAATCTCCCCCCCTCCCCGCCTCCAGCGGACTCTACAAGATCATACCACACCAGACTCCGGCAAATATGTGTCTCTACACACCGGTCGAGAATATCCCCCACTTCTCTGACACCCCTATTCCTATCCCGAAATGTTGAGGATATGTTCTATGGATATTACACCAATGTCTTAATGCTTTAATGTGATATCTGAAAAGTTACTGTATACTTGAATTCGCTGTAACTATGTGAAAATCAATAAAATGTTTATAAAAAAAAAAAAAAAGTCAGCAATGGCAATTTATATACAGTACAACTATCTGGATAGATACCATTTAAAAACTTTTGTTTCCTGTATATTGGCCAATTAATAAAAATGTGTTGAGAACTGACGCAAACAGTAATGAGTGTAGCCCCCCACTCAAAATGTATAGTTACAGTCTGTGTAGTTCAATGTACTGTACCATATTTTTTGTATTTTTATCTAATATCTGGAGATTTATTTGTTTACAATGTATGTCTCTTTATCCTACAGATTCAGCAAACATTATTTGTCAAAATTAATAATAAGTCTACAAAGGTTGGATTTTGAAATTTATGTTTTCATAATTGTCTGTTTCATTGTTTGATTCATCATGCTTATCTGCCAAGGCAAAAAATAAGCACTCATGCATGTCCTTGGTAGCTAATATGACAGTTGGGTGCCTTACTTCTTTTAGTTTTTACAATTAGGTGAAAGAAGGTTAAAGGCAGATGCCGTGCACCACTGTAAATGTATTGTACACCATTTTACAATTTGCTCCTACTATCAAGTTTAGTGAGGTCTTAGCAAATAATTAAAATAATTATCAATAAAGTTTGGGTGCCAGGATCTTGCCTTCAATGAGTGAGAGGCTGATCTTGTTAAGGCAAGAATTAAGTTAAAGAAATACTAATGGATAGAAATATGCTGAAACAAATATAGAGTGCAGTAGAGGCTTGAGGACACATTAAAGTGGTGTTCCACTTGGGGAAAAAAAATTAAAAGTCAGCAGCTACAAATACTGTAGCTTCTGACTTTTAATATATAGACACTTGCCTGTCCAGGGAGCCCGCAATGTCAGCACCCCAGCTGACTTTTGGATCGGCTGTCAGGTGCTGATGCCATTCGTCATAAGGGAAACTGGCAGTAAAGACTTTCAGCTTCACAGCTGGTTCCCTACTGCTCATGCACAAAGCGCGCTGCGCTTTCTAGTTGGCCTGCCGGCGGGGGAAGGAGGAGGGGGCCGAGCTTCTACCAGAAGTGGGGAAGGGTACCTGTCAAAAACAGATACCCATTCCCCCTCCCCCCTGAAAGGTGGCAAATGTGGCACCACAGGGGGGGAGGAAGCAGATCAGCAAAAGTTCCACTTTTGGGTGGAACTCCCCTTTAATGCGTGGTTATTGCCCAAGGATTTAATCTATACACAAATAGGAATGATAAATTCTTGCAAACTTGCATGTTGAAACTTGTACAGGCGGTCCCCTAGTTACAAACATCCGACTTACAAACGACTCCTACTTACAAATGGAGGGAGACAACAGGAAGTGAGAGGAACTCTCCCCCTAGGAAGGGAAATTCACTCCTGTAAGAGTTATCATGGGAAAAGGTGTCTCCATTGATGCTTTATCACCAACCCAAAATGTTCAAAATCCAATTATCATTGGGACAGGAAGTCAGGTGAAATCTTCTGAACAGAAACACAGACAGGAAAACAAACATTACAGGGGTGTTAACCCTTCCCTATTCTATCCAAAAAGCTTAAAAAAAGTTTTTTTTTGGCTGAAGCTACACCTGTACCTGTTCCGACTTACAAACAAATTCAACTTAAGAACAAACCTACAGACCCTATCTTGTTTGTAACCCAGGGACTGCCTGAATGTGGAGTTAGGACATCCAGAGTAGGTTAAGGAAGGTAGTCTGAAATAAGATATGATCACATATCATGTTAAATATCTGCTTACTTTGGTAATAAGATAAAAGCAGTGTCAGTCATATATAAATTATAGGTGTTTTTAATAAGTACAGTATGTTTAGTCTTTGTGCATAATAAAGATACATTTTATATTTTTGTAAGAAAATGTAAGTAAATAATTTCTCTGGGTATTTCTAATGTAAATTGAGGAGCAAATGAAATGGTAATTTAATCAACAGAGTTTGCGGGAGCCTGTAAAGGGGTATCAAACTTTGGGTATATAAGGTCATAGCTCAGGTGTGTCCAACCTTTTGTCCTTCCTGGGCCACATTGGAAGAAGAGGAATTTTCTTGGGCCACACATAAAAACTGCCCAACAACTTCTTCCCCACATGATACCATAAAGCCTCGTACACACAGAGCAATGGTCGTATGACCGCGCGTACAACTTTTGCCCAAAATTGGCTGTTGGCTGTTGTTTATAGCATACTGACATGAGTCAAGTAATCGTACAACAAAGCTTCAACAAGCCGAATGTAAAACGTGTTAAAAGCATATAAAGAGGAAGTTCAGGTGAATGTGATTTGGGAATTAGGAACGTAGGTTTACACGAACGGACACTTCCGGGCATTCCTGACTTCTGAGCGTGTTTTGCACGTACAGCTTTGTTGGTCCAACTTCTCTGTACAAATGATCCAACAGTCGTACAACGCCTTGTTGTACAACAAAAGTTTTCTAGTCTGCTCATTCAACTTCTGTTGTACATCCATCGCACATCGGCTATTTTAATCGTGCGTACTAACGCTCGGATGATCGTACAACCAGCTGTTGTACGGCCGTTGTTATACGCCCATCGCACCGTGTGTAAAGTACATTTCCATTGGCTTGCACTGCTAGCTGATATAGAGCTTAGACGAGCTGTCACAGCTGAGAGATAAGCTTGTATGGAGCTCAGGTACCAACTTAGTGATCTGTGTGGGTAGCTGACAGAGAAATACATGGGCACTCCAATTAATAGTGTATAGCAGCTTTATTAAACACACAAATCATCCTCTTACACATAAAAAGCTGCGTTTGCCCAGGGAGGGGGTCCCAGATGAAAGCCAGTGATTGTACTCAAAGCCTGGGAGATGGGAAGGAAAGCTGCAAATGGGAAGCGCTGCTGCAGCCAACAGTATGTGCTAGGATTCGCAGATGCTTTCCACAGCATCCCAGCATCCCTCCAGACATGCCCCGCCCACATGCTAAACTCTCTTTGGCCGAATGCAGACTGAGGGTCATGCGTTGGACACCGCTGTCATAGCCTGTTCATAACCTTTAGACTGCAATGTGATTGAAGAACCCCCTAGAACCCTACAAACCTCAATCAGCTATGACGGCTGTGCAGTCATATTTTGGGGCAAATATGAGTGATTACCAGGAATCATCAGTTAAAAAATCTGTTAGTAAGGCCAACACTACTTGCAAGACATGGTAAAGGAAGAAGGGTGCCATGCCAGTAAGAGTAAAAAACACCAACACATCTATTGTAGTAACTTACATGAAAGTATCTTGTCTGCAGGGTGTCAGGACAGCAGTAACATCACACCAAATAGGAGTGGGTCTGGGGGATCCCAGAGGGGCATGCAAAGTATGTGGCAACCCGGGTGAAGATGGAGAAAACCGACCCCCTGGGAGAACTGGGCCAATGGATGGAAAAGGCTTCTGTGAGTGGAAGAGCAAAAGGAATTGCTGTACCCGGAGGTAACGCAGTGGAGTGCAGGCCAGCCGCAACTTCTGGGTGGCGATTGCGTCACAGATGTCCAATCTGATTCCTCCTGTATTGAATTGTGTTGTAACTGTTCTGACCGCCATCATGTTGTAAAGTGCTGCTCAAACTGTTGGTGCTATATAAATCCTTTATAATAATAATAATAATAATAGTATAAGTCTACGCACTGGGTGATTAGCTGTACTAAAGCTCTAAAATGGCTTTTAAAATATACCTGAAGCCAAGATGTATTGCCTGTGCCACCCTCCCTGTCCCTTTATTTGTCATGGTAGCCATAGTCACTGGTACAGAAAGTGATTGGAAATCCAATCTTTTCTGATTGTTACTGGTACAGGATGTGTGAGAATATCTACACTGGCCACTCTTGTTCTGGTGGCAAGAAGGTTTCACGTCACGTTACATGGATTTCATCTAATTTTCTATTGTGTCTTTAGAACAAGAAGTGAAAGTAAGTTTTCCCAACAGGACCTAGTCTGCAAAAAAAAATGCACAAGTTCCAACCATTCCTTTCTCTGTTCAAAACTAAAAAAGTATTGACTACATTTGTGTCTAATATTCAAACTCTTTTAAAGTTTTGGTGATCTGTCAACGAAATTATGGAACCTGCTTTTGCTGACCTTTCCTTCTAAAATGGCAATTGTCTGCATTACATCCTGTCTCTCTTACTTTAATATTTTGAGTCATTGACCTAATTAATGTATGTAGTTTTTTTTACAAAACATTAAAATATGAACTAACTCACAACACCCTTCCCACAACCACTGTCCCCGCTGTACTTACCGTATCTCACAAAAGTGAGTACAACCCTCACATTTTTGTAAATATTTTATTATATCTTTTCATGTGACAACACTGAAGAAATGACACTTTGTTACAATGTAAAGTAGTGAGTGTACAGCTTGTATAACAGTGTAAATTTGCTGTCCCCTCAAAATAACTCAACACACAGCCATTAATGTCTAAACAATGTTTAGCAACAAAAGTGAGTACACTCCTAAGTGAAAATGTCTAATTTGGACCCAATTAGCCATTTTCCCTCCCCGGTGTCATATGACTCCTTAGTGTTACAAGGTCTCAGGTGTGAATTGGGAGCAGGTGTGTTAAATTTGGTGTTATCATTCTCACTCTCTCATACTGGTCACTGGAAGTTTAACATGGGACCTCATGACAAAGAACTCTCTGGGGATCTTAAAAAAATAATTGTTGCTCCACATATAGATGGCATAAGCTATAAGAAGATTACCAATGCCCTGAAACTGAGCTGCAGCACGGTGGCCAAGAACAAATAGAGGTTTAACAGGACAGGTTCCACTCGGAACAGGCCTCGCGTCATATCCAGAGGTTGTCTTTGGGAAATAGACGTATGAGTGCTGTCAGCATTGCTGCAGAGGTTGGAGGGGTGGGAGGTCAGCCTGTCAGTGCTCAGACCATATGTCACACACTGCATCAAATTGGTCTGCATGGCTGTTGTCCCAGAAGGTAGCCTCTTCTAAAGATGATGCACAAGAAAGCCTGCAAACAGTTTTCTGAAGACAAGCAGACTAAGGACATGAATTACTGGAACCATGTCCTGTGGTCTGATGAGACCAAGATAAACTTATTTGGTTCAGATGGTGTCAAGCATGTGTGGCGGCACCCAGATGAGGAGTACAAAGACAAGTGTGTCTTGCCTACAGTCAAGCATGGTGGTGGGAGTGTCATGGTCTGGGGCTGCATGAGTGCTGTCGGCACTGGGGAGCTACGGTTCATTGACGGAACCATGAATGCCAACATGTACTGTGAACCAGAGCATGATCCTCTCCCTCCAAATGGAAGGTGGAGGAGCACAAGGTCTCTAACATCCACCAGCTCCGTGATGTTGTCATGGAGGAGTGGAAGAGGACCTCAGTGGCAACCTGTGAAGCTCTGGTGAACTCCATGCCCAAGAGGGTTAAGGCAGTGCTGGAAAATAATGGTGGCTGCACAAAATATTGACACTTTGGGCACAATTCAGACATTTTCACTTAGGGGTGTACTCACTTTTGTTGCCAGCAGTTTAGACATTAATGGCTGTGTTGAGATATTTTGAGGAGACAGCAAATTTACACGGTTATACAAGCTGTACGCTCACTACTTTACATTGTAGCAAAGTGTAATTTCTTCAGTGTTGTCATATCAAAAGATATAATAAAATATTTACCAAAATGTAAGGGGTGTACTCACTTTTGTGAGATACTGTAAGTCTTTGGATGATTAACTTTCCCTGCTCATGAGGAGGGTCCGAATGAACTTTGGGAAAAAGTCCGGGTTCGGCACCAAACGCTGCCCGAACTTTATCCAGGACCCCGAACCCCATTGAAGTCAATGGGAACCCAAACTTTTAGGCACAAAAATGGCTGTAACAAAGTCCTGCAAAGTGCTAGAGGGCTGCAAAAGGAAGTAAAATGGGGATAAGAGTAGGGAAAGTGCCCTACTAAAAAATGGGGATAGGGAAAAGAAATTAAAATCAAATAAAAAAAATGGGAAGGGGGGGTGGATGTGGAATAGGAGCCTAGAGGTTGACTAGGCCGTGACCGTGGCAGTGTAGGTGGAAGTGGCGGTGGTTGAGGAGGTGTTAGCCAACACTGTTTTTTTTTTTTTTTGTTTATAATTGGGGTAGCCCTCAAAATATTGAGGCCTATTCAAAAAAACAAGTATACGAATGGCTGTGTGAGTCCGGTCTAAATGTTTATTCTTCACAAGGTACAGACAAGTCTTGTGGAATCCATGCCTGGTTCATTTTAATAAAGTTTAGCTTGTCCGCGTTGGCTGTGGACAGCCGGCTGCACTTGTCTGTGATAACGCCCCCTGCTGTGCTAAACACACGTTCCGACAATACACTGGCTGCAGGGCAGGCCAGCACCTCCAAGGCATAAAGGACAAGCTCAGGCCATGTGGCCAATTTGGAGACCCAGAAGTTGAATGGGGCAGACCCATCAGTCAGTACTTGTAGGCGTGTGCACACATACTCTTGCACCATGTTGCTGAAATGCTGCCTCCTGCTAAGACGTTGTCTATCGGCTGGTGGTGGTGTTTGTTGTGGCGGGCTGCTGACAAAGCTTTGCCACATTTCGGCCATGCTAACCCTGCCTTCTGAGGTGCTGGCGGTGGCACAGCTGTGTTGGTGGCCTCTTCCTCCTCCTCTGCCTTCGCCTTGTGCTTCCACTGAGCGCCCGGTGTCATTTGGGCATGCCCTCAGCAGCACCTCTACCAGTGTGCGCTTGTAGTTGCGCATCTTCCTCTCACGCTCCAGTGAGGGAATTAAGGACGGCATGTTGTCCTTGTAACGGGGATCCAGCAGGGTGGCCACCCAGTAATCAGAAGAAGTTACAATGTGGGCAACTCAGCTGTCATTGCGCAGGCACTGCAGCATGTAGTCAGCCATGTGTGCCAGGCTGCCCAGAGGCAAAGACAAGCTGTCCTCTGTGGGAGGTATATCATTTGTGTCCTCTGTATCCCCCCAGCCATGCTCCAGTGATGCCCACAAGCTGCGTTGGGTGCCACCCTACTGCGATTCCTCCTCATCATCTTCATCGACCTCCAGAACTTTTCCCTGGTGCAGGAACCCACCCTCCGAGCCACTTGCGAATGACTGGCCTGATAACCGTGGAAATGACCCCTCTTCCTCCTCCTCATCCTCCTGTGCCACATCCTCTTCCATCACGGCCCGAAGTGTTTTTTCAAGGAGACATAGAAGTGGGATAGTAATGCTGAGAACAGCGTCATTGGCACTGGCCATGTTGGTGGAGTACTCAAAACACCGACATACGCTACACAGGTCTCGCATGTAGGCCCACTCGTTGGTGGTGAAGTGTTGCTGTTCCGCAGAGTGACTGACCCGTGTGTGCTGCAGCTGAAACTCCACTATTGCCTGCTGCTGCTCGCACAGTCTCTCCAGCATGTGCAAGGTGGAGTTCCACCTTGTGGGCACGTCGCATATGAGGTGGTGAGCGGGAAGGCCGAAGTTCTGCTGCAGCGCAGACAGGCGAGCAGCAGCAGGGTGAGAACGCCAAAAGTGCGCACAGACGGCCCGCACTTTATGCAGCAGCTCTGACATATCCGGGTAGTTTTTAGAAGATTCTGTACCACCAAATTCAGCACATGCGCCAGGCAAGGGATGTGCGTCAAACCGGCTCGGCCCAGAGCCGCTACGAGATTTCGGCCATTGTCGCACGCCACCAGGCCGGGCTTGAGACTCAGTGGCAACAACCACTCATTGGTCTGTTGTTCAGTGCCCGTCCACAGCCCCTGCGCAGTGTGGGGTTTATCCCCCAAACATATCAGTTTTAAAACAACCTGCTGTCGTTTCCCCTGGATGTGCTGATGTTGGTGGGGAAGGTGTTACGCTGAGCGGATGAGTAGGTGGTCGAGGAGGAGAAAGCGCAGTAGGAAGAGGAGGCAACAGGAGGCAAAGAGAAATGCCCTGCAATCCTCGGTGGTGGAAGGAAATGGCTAGCCGGCTCAGGCCCCCCCGCCACTACATTTGCCCAGTGTGCAATTAGCGAGATATAGCGTCCCTGCCCGTGCTTACTGGACCATGTATCAGTGGTTATGTGGACCTTGCCACAGATGGCGTTGCGCAGTGCACACTTGATCTTGTCCCCGACTTGTTTGTGCAGGGAAGGGATGGCTCGTCTGGAAAAGTAGTGGCGGCTGGGAACCACGTACTGTGGGAAAGCCACCGCCATCAGGTTTTTGAAACTGTCCATGTCCACCTGACGGAATGACGGCATTTCAAAGGCCAGGAATTTTGAAATGCTGGCATTCAGGGCCAGGGATCGCGGGTGGGTAGGGGGGTACTTCCGCTTTCTCTCCAGTGTTTGGGAGATGGACAGCTGTAAGCTTCCATGGGACCATGTGGAAATGCTTGGGGACGGTGGCGGACATGATGGCTTTGCTGTCATATCGTCTGTTTGCTGGGTGGCAGGTGACACTGTCACTGTAGAGGTGGAGGAAGAGGCCGAGGCAGCAGCAGAAGAGGAAGCAGGAGGAGGCCGAGACCTTTCTTGGATTTTTAGGTAATTATTCCAATGCAGCTTGTGTCTTGAATTTAGATGCCTGGTCATGGGGGTTGTGCTCAGGTTGAAAACATTTATGCCCCGGCTCAGGCTATCATTGCACAGCTTGCAAACCATTCGTGTCTTAATCTGTCATCCGGACGATGATGGGTGGCGTGTGGTTTCCGTCGAGTTTCCGCAAGGGGACACACCGTCAAGAAGTCTGTTACACGACTGCTGTTCTGTGCTTACCAAACGTTCGACACGTTACTATCGGACTCGGCCCCGTATTTACAAAAGTTGGACTCGTGTTGGGGGTAC
>BLSH010517351.1:166293-197463 GCA_018402905.1 Glandirana rugosa | reverse complement strand
CCCCCCCCCCCCCCCCCCCCCCCCCCCCCCCCCCCCCCCCCCCCCCCCCCCCCCCCCCCCCCCCCCCCCCCCCCCCCCCCCCCCCCCCAGCCTGTTAGTGCTCAGACCATATGTATCAAATTGGCTGTCAGCAAAATGACTGTCATCCCAGAAGGAAGCTTCTTCTAAAGATATTGCACAAGGAAGCCGGCAGTTTTCTGAAATCAAGCAGACTAAGGACATGGATTAATGGAACCATGTCTTGTGGCCTGTTGACACCAAGATAAACGTATTTGGTTCAGATGGTTTCAATCGTGTGTGGCGGCAACCAGGTGAGGAGTACAAAGACAAGTGTGTCTTCAAGCATGGTGGTGGGAGTGTCATGGTCTGGTGCTGCCGGCACTGGGGAGCTACAGTTCATTGAGGAAACCATGAATGCCAACATGTACTGTGACATACTGAAGCAGAGCATGATCCCCTCCCTTCAGAGACTGAACCACAGGGCAGTATTCCAACATGATAATGATCACAAACTTACCTCCAAGACAACCACTGCCTTGCTAAAGAAGCTGAGGGTAAAGGTGATGGACTCGCCAAGCATGTCTACAGACCTAAACCCTATTGAGCATCTGTGGGGCATCCTCAAATGGAAGGTGGAGGAGCGCAAGATCTCTAACATCCACCAGCTCCGTGATGTTGTCATGGAGGAGTGAAAGAGGATTCCAGTGGCAACCTGTGAAGCTCTGGTGAACTCCATGTCCAAGAGGGTTAAGGCGGTGCTGGAAAATAATGGTGGACACACAAAATATTGACACTTTGGCCCAATTCGGACATTTCACTTAGGGGTGTACTCACTTTTGTTGGTAGATATTGTTTAGACATTAATGGCTGTGTGTTGAGTTATTTTGAGGGGACAGCACATTTACACTGTTATACAAGCTGTACACTCACTACTTTACATTGTAGCAAAGTGCCATTTCTTCAGCGTTGTCACATGAAAAGATATAATAAAATATTTACAGAAATGTGAGGGGTGTACTAACTTTTGTGAGATACTGTATGTATATATATTCGTGATAACGATTTGTAGCTTGGAAAGTCGTTTGTTTATTGAATCCATTTATCCACACAATGACAATATCTCTTCTCCTCTGCTCAGATACAATACAACACCCTTCTCACTCAGTTCTCAGGAATGCACTTTGCCAGTAATCCAAACTCCAGCACAAGATGAATCAGCTGATTGGACTGTAAGATTTACTGTGAGTTGACCTTTTGCTTCATTAGACCTTTAACAAATTAAAAAATCATGTTGAATTAATTTGTTATTTTCGCTAGAATGTCTTTCGTATTAGTTAAAATTAGTTATTTTTTTCTTCGGACATTTGGATGCAAAATTCTGCCGAATTTTGATTTGTTACGAAACAAATTGCACATGTCTACTGTTTATGGCACACAAAGTAATAACTGTTAAAGTGTTACTAAACTCACAACAATAAAATCAGTCTGTATATGCAGTAAAGCATGCTTGTTGTACTCACTGTGAGATCCTGTCTCCTCTGATTCTACCCTTCTTCCACAGTCCCCAAACCATCTCCAGATAGTACAGAGGCTAGGGGGCAAGCTGCACATGCTCAGTTTGGTGTGTATTGCTAAAGAGTTTTTTTTTTCTTGGGAGGATGCATGTGATCAGCACATGGCCAATCAGCACTGTACAGACAGAGGGTCAGGAGTCCTCATAGGACAATCAGGGGAGAATGAATGAAAACTCATCCTACAAGCTTTCAACTATCAACCAGACACTGATAGAAGTCAAAAGACTGCTTTATACTGTTGATGAGAAAAGGTATTTAGCAGTTTATATGTACTAAAACTATTGTATTTCCATGTCCTGTGTAGTGTGGGAGACCAGATATAGTGAATGCAGGGTCCTGGGTTTAGAAACACTTTAAGTGGGTGCAGTGCCCTGCTCTTACCCTTGGGTATTATCAATTACTCAACATATTGCATGAAAACAGAAACTGTCTACTTAAACCAGTATTAAACCCAAAAGCAAACATTTGTTATATTTCAGCTGACCAGTTCGTAGACGTGATGGCTGCATTGGTTTTCTTTTTTAGGCTTTCTTTCTTCTATTTTTATCTGGTGATCCAGCCAGTAAGTCTATTGTTTTTCAACAAATCTTGTTTTTCAAAAGCTCTCTTGCGGTTACAGGGATGAGACAGACCATTTAACACTGGCAGGTGTGCCTAAAATTATCAGATTTTTTATGCAAGACCTTTATCCCAAAAGGATAAAAAAAAACTGTAAAGCTGTAACGGTAAAAGTATTAGCTATGGTTCAGCTTCAGTAAGCTACTGTACTTAAATCTGCTAGTACTTCTAACACCCCCCTCCTCCTGACTGACAATGCTGCTGTCCAAATCTGTCAAGTGCCAATGTCTACATGTGCTCAATTGATAATCCTGTATACAGTACATGTTATATAAGCAATAAACTGATTAAAAGAAAAAAAATATATAAGACTCTTTATGTCAACAGCCCAGTCGCATACAGTATGAGTGAATTATTATGTAAGATCCTTTGAACAACAGAACATTGCAAAGAGGGATTGGAAGGAACAATTTGACAATTTAAAAAACATATATAATAATGTTAATGGTATAGTAAAACACTAAAGAGGAAAAATAAGACTTTGGGCCCAGTTATACCTATGCATGTAGTGTGGGAAGTAACGCACATTCATAGGCATGCAAGGACCTTACACCAGTTTCCCACTTATGCATTTGAATTGTGATACATTTTCTGTGCGTGTTTTTAACATTGGTTATTAGGCACTGTTAGCACATAAAAACACATGTAATAACTTCCCTTGGGCTTACCCACTATTAGGCTGATAGGAGTAGTGACAGCAGTGTCACAATTTCCGTTAGATAGCGGCAGGAGTGGAGAACCAATGCTGGGGAGAAGGCGACAGCAGGGAGGAGGTGTAACCTGTGCTCTCTCTTTCTCCAGATCTTCCTAGAAAATTACAATGGGATGGCAAACAAATGTTAGGCGCAGGTAGGGTTACTGAGAGATCGGTGAGGGTAAAAGAGAACACATAGAGATGGAAAAGGGTGCAGCGATCTGTAGCAGTAGACAGGGTGACGTACAGAGAGTTGGAGGTGAGGAGTGGGATAGTATGCCAATAGCTGGCATGGGGTCAGATAGGAGCAGAGAGAGCTGGAGGGGAGGAAGAGGTGTAAACCCAGTCCACTGTGCAACCTGCCTAAAGGTCCACAATGCTCTCATTGATCTAACGGAGTGAGACTTGACAGGAAAATATGGAGCTTTGTTCTTAAGACCATAAGCTTGAACAATGATCTGCCTGAGCCACTGGGACTTGGTGGAATGAGAAGCTGGCTCCCCTTTTCTGGCCCCATCATGAATGCCAAGAATGCCAAAAAGAGAGGGTCAAGCTTTCTAATGGAAGCAGTGGTTGAGAGGTATATGTGTTCAGCATGAGCTACATCCAGGCAGTAAAGTGACATTTTCTTCTGGTGTACTGAAGCTGGACAGAGAGATGAAAGTAAAATCACCTAGTAAAAGGTCAAAACTATCTTGTGTGACGTTATGTGAGGCACCACAATGGACGGGCGAAACTGGACGCCTTGCATGCGATCACTTTGAGGTGACTAGTGGGAGTTCAACCCGGGTTTTGCCGGCCACCATGGCAGAGCTGGTTCCGGCCCGGACTTTCCAGTCCACTCAAACCCCTCTCCACCTGCATTTAATGACCAGGAAGAGAACAGAGGAGAGCTTGATCCTGGATCTCAGAGGGAGAAAGCTGAGAGAGCTCTTTGTGCTAATTTGGACTCTTAGAACAAGGTTTGCAGTGTGCTTATGTTTTGTAATGTTAGGGAAATTATAATACCTTGTATGCATTATAATTTGCCTGCGCTAATAAGCGCATTTTTCAGCTCTTTTGCATAATGCATTCCATCGACCTGTGTTGAAGCGGACACACACACAGACACAGATTGCTTCATCTCACATAGCCGATAGCAGGGATATTGTCCTCCTTAGCTTTGGCTGCTGTGTTTATTTATACTGGTCAGACAGGTTTAACAAAAGGAAGTGGTGGCATCACAATCAGCCAATCAGCCTCCAAGGCACAGTCACATGACATGAGCTCAAATACAAATATAACCAATCAATGACACACTTGATTACATTCAAACTATACAATAGGAAAGGCATGCATGTATGGGGGAGGGAGCTGACCGGCAGGGAAGCCATGTGCTTCTCCTCACAAAGCCGCACAACATTCACCCCAGACATGCAGTAACCTGCCAGTTACAATGAACCCCTACCAAATACAGTTCTTATAAAACTATATTCAATAAGGGTTATGCTACTGTTCCATTAAAGGGTAAATTACAACACAAAGGAATATAGCTGTAGATTTCTGTCACATTGATCAGATGCCACAGAAAGCCCACAGATCATTATCCTTACATAAAAGGCAATACTAATTCCATAAGGCAAGTAAACTGCCGCCAAGCAGATTGATCTGTACAGAAGACAGGGGCCCCCTGATTGACGGTAATACACCCGCGCCACAGAACGTGCATTGCACCTCAAAGATCCAGACCAGCGTTTGCTCCAGCGATAACCGCTCAGGGCGCCTGCTGGCCGGGATGATCGGGCGGTAGCGTGTAATTATCAATTGATGGAAGATATCAATTGTATTGGCCTTTCCTCAGTATCGGTTAAAGCCATATTCGCTGTACACAGCGAATACCGGTAAACCAACACTGGGAGACACTGTGACAATACATAATACACCCTAAATTTCTACAACAGTAAGTGTTGGGGACAGCCCCACACTGTATAGAGAGGAATCCATTTGTTTAGTTAATGCCAGATGGCGAGGTTTTGTTTTCTGTTTTTGTTTGTGTTATGAACTTGCAAACCTTGAAATAATAAACCTGGCAAGCTGCCAGATTTTAAAGAAACTGACAACCATGCTAAATCTTTTAACCTGAAAAGAGATCCCCACAAGCTAATCTCCCACAGGTGGTGGAGTTCAGCCTCTCAATTTTCAAAGATGGAAGAGATGTTGAAGGCCCTGCTGCAAGCCAATGCAGCCCAGCGGGAAACCATCAGATAGGTTGCAGAGCCTGCTGCCACACAACACACAGCACAACACGCAGCTCTGCAGGAAACCAACCTCCGGGTCACAGAGGCAGCTCAGCGAGAGGAGAGTCGCCAGGCTATCGTAGCACAACAGGCGGCTCAACAGGAGATGAACCAACAGTTTGCAGAGGCCCTGCTGGAGTTAAAAAAAGGGCCCGCACCTCCCATGATAGTGGAACCAAAGTTGGTACACGCTTCTTACCACATACAGAAGATGACACCTGCAGATGTTGTTTAGCGTACCTCACGACCTTTGAAAGAGTCGCTCTTTGTGAAGGATGGCCAAAAGAACAGTGGGCGGGACTGCTGGCACCATTCTTGACTGGCGAATCCCAAAAAGCCTATTTCCATCAGGAAACAGATAAGGCCCAGGACTATGAGACTCTAAAGGCAGAGATACTCACACGCCTGGGGGTCACTATGGCAGTCCGGGCCCAACGCGTGCATCAGTGGACCTATCACACCGACAAGTCACAGATGCTCGACCTAGTTCACCTTACCAGGAAATGGCTACAGCCAGAGACTTTGCCAGCTCCCCAGATTGTGGAGCGCGTGGTCATGGACCGCTGTCTACAGGCACTCCCTGCTGCTTTGAGGAAATGGGTCAGCCATGGGGACCCCAAAACTGTAAGCCAACCTGTGGACCCCGTCAAGAGATACATGGGCTGCTGTGCCCAACTGCGCCGCACTCCAATGTCTCTAGAGGGGAAAGATCACCCAGCAGACCCAGTAAGACTGTTCCAGGGTTCAGGGGCGAGGGGAAATTTGATAAAACTGATATAGTTAAAGAGACCGGGGGCTCTGGACCTGGAGACTGAGCAAAAAGGCCAGGAAGGTCTTGGGGATCCTTGAGAGGACTGGGTATAGAACACAGTGCTACCGATGCCATGCATTGGGACATATTGCTGCCAATTGTCCCCTGAATGATGAACCCATGCAATGTGATAATGCTTATATGAAAAGACGCATTTCTCTATTTTCACAGGTCGCATGTATAGCATCATGCTGAAGTCACAAGGAGAAGCAAATGTGTGTGATTGCTATTGACGGGAATCCCGTCACTGTTTGACTCTGGTAGTGTGATAACGTTGGTCAAAAGCAGCTGTGTAAATCCAGCCAGGTTACACCCTAGCGCTGTCGGGGTCATTTGCATCCATGGGGACACTCGTGACTACCAGACGGTGCTGATCGAGATTGACACCCCTTGCGGCAGAGTGACCCATTCAGTGGGAGTGGTACCTTCCCTGCTTCATGAAGCCCTAGTGGGGAGGAATTTTCCCCATTTTGGAGGTTGTGGGAAGACGCAAAGATCCTGGTGGAAAGAGCTCCCCCTGCTGAGGAGGCAAGGGAGTTTTCACCAGAACCTTTTTGCCAAATGGAAAGAGAGAATGGTGGCAGGACCAAGGAAGAAGGAGACACTCTTCCTTTTCCTGTAATGGCTGGGGAGCTGGAGGAGCCAGAAAATAGCTCCCAGCAGATGGCTAATGTCCTGGACTATGTCTCTGTCCCTGACTGTGAGAGTGAACTGAATGTAGTCTCTGACTACTGAGGTTTTGTTTTCTGTTTTTGTTTGTGTTTTCAACTTGCAAACCTTGAAATAATAAACCTGGCAAGCCGCCAGATTAAAAAAAAAAACTGACATCCATGCTGAATCTTTTTCCCTAAAAAGTGATCCCCCATGAGCTAATCTCCCACACTTGGGAAGAAAGAAGACTCTAAGCCTCAGTACTACCTTATCTTTGTGTTCAACCATAAACGGTTCTTTAAAGAAATAGGCTGCCAGTTCAGACAGGTCAGACACATTCATGTCTTGCAGAGGTGATAGGCGACAAGGACCATAACCCTGTAAGTGATGATTGAAAGACAAATATTCCTTATAGGTTCAAAAGGCGGTCTTCGAAGAGCCAACATAATCGACTAAGATCCCACTGCGTCACAGGAGGTTGTACAAGAGGAGCCCTGTACAAAAGTGTTAACCAAAGAATGGGAGGCAAGCAGTGTCTGAAATAAGAGTGCAAGGGCCAAGATTTGTCCCCTGATGGTACTTAAGAACATACCACTGATATAAAAAGATGTACTCTATTTTTTTTATTTGGCTATGTACAACACCTATGTACTATACCGCAATTCCACAGAAAACCCCAAACCCTTCCTTGGCTACCAGGGGGATATCATTACCACACTTCTATTCCTGAATTTCCCACCAGAAAACATTAGATCCATGTGTAGCAGACTCTCCGAGCACCATTTCCCCAATAAAATACCTCCCAGACCAACAGGCCAAAAACGCCAGAAAAAATGCCGGGTGTGCTATAGTGGAGGAGTTAGAAGAGACACCACCTTTTATTGTCCCCAGTGCCCTTCCCAACCAGGCCTCTACATCGGTGACTGCTTCCGCCGTTATCACACTTTAGTCAATTATTATTATTAGTTCCTGACATTTAAATTTGCACCCCTTATGCCACTATTTGCTCTTGAACTGATCCTGGCTTGTTATTTGACCACGCCTTTGCCTACCGATTTGGTACATACTTCTGCCTGATCTGGAACTGACCCTGTACTGTTATTCGACCACGCTTCTGCCTACTGATTATGTACATACCTCTGCCTGATCTGGAACTGACCCTGGACTGTTTGACCACATTTTTTGCCTGCCATTTGGACTGGTCTTGTACCCTGCTACTGGAGTAGTGGAATTCACAAGTAGTGGGATTCTCTCTCCCAGATTAGAGTGTGGAGACTCTGAGACTTCAAAAAGATTTTGGTGGGAGAAGTCTCTACCCCTGTCCCCATTCTGTCCTGACCGAGGCCCTACTTCTGCCTGCTGCCTATAGGACTTACTGCCATCATGCCTCTGCCTGCCGCATGAACTGACCACACCTCTGCCTGCTACCTGGACTATGGACCATGTTCCTGTGTACTACCAGGACCAATATTTTGGCACTGTTAACAATATCTCTGCCTGCACTGACCCTGGGCTGTATATGGACAGTATCCCTGCCTGCTGCCTGTACTATGGACAGTATTCCTGCCTGTTGCCTAGACAATTGTGTTCGCTGTCACTGACCAAGTCCCTGACTGCTGCCTGGACCAGTGCTATCCTCCTGTGGACAACTGTGCTACTAACACCACAGGTAATCTTTTGTTTACCCTTTACTCAGCAGAATGCATTTTGGGATGTAATTTTTGGTATGTGTATGCTATGTGTCCTTAGAACACCTGAAGGTGTTCCTTGCATGTTGGGCCTATGTATGCAGCCAGGCTGTGTAAAAGTCTCACCCATGTGGTATCGCCATACTCAGGAGGAGTAGTAGAATGCATTTTGGGGTGTCATTTTTGCTATGTACATGCTATGTGTTGGAAATATCTTACAAATGGACAACTTTGTGTAAAACAAATGCATTTTCATTTTTTTCCCACATTTTCCAAAAACTTCTGGAAAAAAATGGACCATTCAAAAGACTCATTATGCCTCATAGATTATATGTTGGGGTGTTAGCTTTCCAAAATGGGGTTATTTGTGGGTGTTTGCATTGTCCTGGTGCTCCAGGGCCTTCAAAAGTGTAATAGGTGGTTGAGAAATGAGATGTGTAATTTATGCTCCTAGAACACTTGATAGTGCTCCCTGCATGTTGGGCCTCTCTGTGTGGCCAGGCTGTAAAATGTCCCACACATGTGGTATCGCCATACTCTGGAGAAGTAGTAGAATGTGTTTTGGGGTGTAATTTGTGGTATGCATATGCCATGTGAAAGAAATAACCTGTTACAATGACAATTTTGTGGGAAAAAAAAATAAAAAATCTTAATTTTGCAAAGAATTGTGGGAAAAAATGATAACTTCATAAAACTCACCATTCCTCCTACTAGATCCCTTGGAATGTCTACTTTCCAAAAAGAAGTAATTTGGGGGGCATTTGTACTTTGCTGGCTTGTTAGTGTTCAAGAAATGAGATAGACTTTCAGTATATCAGGTGTGATCAGGTGTGATCAATTTTCGGTGATTTGCACCATAGGTTGTAGATTCTCTATCTTTCACACAGACCAAATATACACTAATTTGGGTTATTTTTTACCAAAGATATGTAACAGTATAAATTGTGGCCAAAATGTATGAAGAAAAATTACTAATTTGCAAAATTTTATAACAAAAACAAAGAAAAATGTGTTTTTATTTAAAAATGTTCTGCCTTTTTTCATTTATAGCGTAAAAAATAAAGAACACAGAGGTGATTAAATACCACCAAAATAAATCTCTATTTGTATGAAAAAAGGAACAAAAAAATCATATAGGTACAGTGTTGCATGACTGAGTAATTGTTATTCAAAATGTGAGAGCACTGAAAGCTGAAAATTGGTCTGGGCAGGAGGGGCGTTTAAGTGCCTAGTAAGCAAGTGCTTAAGGAAGATCCAGTGTGTTCCAGTTTGAGAAGACTATTGCAAGTTCATGTTTCTGTGCATAAGGTCAAGACCACACTTGTATTAGTTTGTGCACTAAGCAGCGTGCATGTAGGAACATGGGTATGCTCAGCACTGATATTGGTACCGTGTGGCATATATAAATTGGAGTTTGTCAGAGTGAACCTGTTGTGATCTCAGGCTGTGTTTTGGACTCTGTTGTTTGATTTTGTACCATACTGCCCGCCTGTTAACTGACCTCAGCTGGTATCCTGATGCTCCCTCTGCCTTATGTTCCTGATTCTGTCCTCTCCTTCCAGGTACCCTGCTGCTCTGCTGTTGATGTACTTCAGCTTTTATCCTGGCTAAGGTTTGAGCAGGTGCTGCCTGCAACATCAGCACTCATACCACTGTGCCCTTACATCCCCTGTCACTATTACCAGATTTGTTGGACAAGTGGTGCCAGAAAATCCCCCTTTTCAGTTCAATATCCACCAGGTACATGATAGGACTGTGCACATTAGATTGACAATATGAGCAACCTGTCAAATTGAATTAAATGTCCCTACAAAAGGAGGTCATCTTAAAGTATCCCATAATGAGAATGACTTGGGAGCATTGTAAAGACAGTGCAGGGGCCAGAACCTTATTGAACACATGGGGTGCAGACAACGGGCCAAACAGTAGGGCTACAAACTGATAGTGTAACAAACTGATAGAGTGCACACTTCAAAAATAGGGCAATGCATCTACACATGATTGATATCTCCAGAGACAGTAGGGTCTCCTTAATGGAACTAGATAATGGCAGACTTGGTGGATTCCATGTGAAACTTTTGAGTTTAGAGCCTTCAGGGCTAAGATAGAGAGAATGTCCCCTTTTGGTTTTGAAACAGTGCAAAGGTTGGAGTAAAATCCCTGAAACCTTCTGCTGAGGGAACTATGCAAAGGACTACTAGGTTTAAAAGATCTGCAATAGCAGCATGGAGGTGTGCTAGCCTAAGCAGTGACACAAGGACAGAGAGCTGAACTGTGACTTATAGCACCTGGGCGTCTGAGATGGCAAAGGCCAATAATCTTCTGCTGTGGTACCACCAATAACTTAAAGAAATTATCTAACAATGCTCCAAAAAGACATTCAACATAAAGGCATGTACAGCAAGTATTTTTTACGTTGCTATTTTTTGCACCTCTATATACAATAAAATAACTATCAAAAAACAGAAACTCGCTAAATCTAGTTTTACTTTATTCTACTACAAAATGTAAAAACCATATAAAATAGTTACTTCTAATCTACTTGCTTAAGTTCTTTTTTTTTTGTAATTCCTTTATTTTCCTGAAAATTAGAAAGATACATACAGCTGGAGAGCCAGCATCAGTTACAAAGTCAAGACACAAAGTGTACATTGGAATGGAACAGCATTAAACACAATTTTGGAGGGTACAGTCTTCTTTTGCCTTGGAGAACAGAAATCACCTTGACAATATATAGTACAGTAAGAGTGATAACAAGATAAAAGGTGAGAGAGAGAAGAAAAAAAAAACATTTACCCATAAGAAGGTGGCGACCAGTCAAAGCACTCCATGTTCCGGAACAACGGCCCGCCCCAGCGGCGGGTTGCCTTGAGCACCCATGTAACTAACTGAGAACTGCACGTCCGGCTGGCTCCTCCATCCCGGAAGCCCTAACGACCACTCCTTACTGGGAAAATTTAAACAGGGTGGCCCCGGGGCTGCAAGTGTCCAGGAAAAAATGAGGGCGCCCAGCACCAGAAACCGAGGGACCCGGAGGGAAATTCCACCAGATGTCCCCCGAGACTGTGGCTGAGCCTTGCCAACCCTCCAGAGTCGCAGGCCATAAACTATTAGGGGAGGTTAAAACTAGAGTTGAGCGGACACCTGGATGTTTGGGTTCGTCGGGTTCGGCCAAACTTTGCGAAAAAAAATTTGAGTTTGGCACCGAACTTGACCCGAACTTGACCCCGGACCCCAAACCCCATTGAAGTAAATGGTGAACCGAACTTTTGGGCACAAAAATGGCTCTAAAAAAGTCCTGGAAAGGCTAGAGGGATGCAAAGGAAACAAAATGGGGGTAAGAGTAGGACAAGTGCCCTGCAATGTGGATAGGGAAATAACTTAAAATCACATACAAAAAAATAAAAATTGGAGGAGGAGGTGGATGTGGAGTAGGAGCCTAGAGGTTGAGGAGGTGGTGACGGTGGCGGTGTAGGTGGAAGTGGTGGTGGAGGAGGAGGAGGTAGCCAATACTGTTATTTGTTTGTTTGGTTTTTATTTCTAATTGGGGTAGCCCCCAAAATATTGAGACATATTCAAAAAAAAAAAGGAGTATACCAATGGCTGTGTGAGGCCGGTCTAAATGTCTATTCTGCACAAGGTACAGACAAGTCTTGTGGGATCCATGCCTGGTTCATTCTAATAAACGTTAGCTTGTCCACGTTGGCTGTGGACAGACCTCTGTGCTTGTCTGTGATAACGCCCCCTGCCGTGCTAAACACACGTTCAGACAATATTATTATTATTATACAGGATTTATATAGCGCCAGCAGTTTGCACAGCGCTTTACAAAAATGAAGGCAGACAGTACAGTTACATCACAACTTGGTACAAGAGGAATCAGAGGGCCCTGCTCGTTAGAGCTTACAATCTAAGAGGGAGGGTCAATTGATACAAAAGGTAAAAGCTGTGGGGGATGAGCTCATGTAGAAAGAAAGTATTAGGTAGAAGCAGGATAGGCTTCTTTAAAGAGAACAGTTTTCAGGGATCGTCTAAAGATGGATAGATTAGGAGACAGTCGGACTGATTGGGGTAGGGAGTTCCAAAGGAAGGGAGAAGCTCTCGAGAAATCCTGGAGGCAAGCATGAGAGGAGGTGACAAGAGAGCTAGAGAGCAGGACAATACACTGGCTGCAGGGCAGGCCAGCACCTCCAAGGCATAAAGGGCAAGCTCAGGCCAGGTGCCCAATTTGGAGACCCAGAAGTTAAATGGGGCAGACCCATCAGTCAGTACGTGTAGGCGTGTGCACGCATACTGTTCCACCATGTTGCTGAAATGCTGTCTCCTGCTAAGATGTTGCCTATCATCTGGTGGTGCTGTTTGTTGTGGCGTGCTACTGACAAATCTTTTCCACATTTTGGCCATGCTAACCCTGCCTTCTGAGGTGCTGGCAGTGCCACAGCTGCGTTGGCGACCTCTTCCTCTTCCTCTGCCTTCGTCATGTGCTTCCACTGAGCCCACGGTGTCATTTGGGAATGCCCTCAGCAGCGCGTCTACCAGCGTGCGCTTGTAGTCGTGCATCTTCCGATCAAGCTCCAGTGAGGAAATTAAGGATGGCACGTTGTCCTTGTAACGGGGATCCAGCAGGGTGGTCACCCAGTAATCAGCACAAGTTAAAATGTGGGCAACTTGGCTGTCGTTGAGCAGGCACTGCAGCATGTAGTCGCTCATGTGTGCCAGGCTGCCCAGAGGCAAAGACAAGCTGTCCTCTGTGGGAGGTGTATCACCTGTGTCCTCCGTATCCCCCCAGCCCACGAGCTGCATTGGGTGCCACCCTGCTGTGAACACGGTGCCTCCTCCTCATCCCTGTCCTCCTCATACTCCAGAACTGTGCCCTGGCTTGAAATTTTTTTACCTGGCCTATGCTGGTGCAAGAACCCACCCTCCGAGCCACTTGTGAATGACTGGCCTGATAACCGTGGAAATTACCCCTCTTCCTCCTGCTCCTCCTCATCCTCCTGTGCCACATCCTCTTCCATCATGGCCCGAAGTGTTTTTTCAAGGAGACATAGAAGTGGGATAGTAACACTGAGAACAGCATCATCGGCACTGGCCATGTTGGTGGAGTACTCGAAACACCGCAATATAGTACACAGGTCTCGCATGGAGGCCCACTCGTTGGTGGTGAAGTGGTGCTGTTCCGCAGAGCGACTGACCTGTGTGTTCTGCAGCTGAAACTCCACTATTGCCTGTTGCTGCTCGCACAGTCTCTCCAGAATGTGCAAGGTGGAGTTCCACCTTGTGAGCATGTCACATAGGAGGTGGTGAGCGGGAAGGTCGAAGTTCCGCTGCAGCGCAGACGGGCTGTCATGGGCGACGCATATCAGCTCATACACGTCAGCACGTTCCGGCACGAACGATCGCTCCATTACGGACGATCGGGAGAAGATCGCAAGTGCGCATGCGCGCACGCATCAGAACACAGCGACGAACGTACGGACGCAATAGGCGGGTACGCAACGTCCAATAGGATTTCCTTGAGCACTATAAAAGACTGCTCAGTATGCTCCTTAGTTGCTGGATCGTCTTCAGCTCTCCTGAGTTCCTGACCTGTGTGTTCCTGTGTTCCTGATCTTCTCCTGTTGTGACTCGGCTTGGCTCTTGGACTTTCTCTGATCTCTCCAGTGTTGACCCTTGGCTCGCTTCCCGGATTGTCTCCTGTGTTTCTCCTGTGTTGACCCTCGGCCTGTTTATTGGACTTCTCTACCTGCCTGATTCCCGGTGAATGACCTTTGGCCTGGCTTACGGACTTACCTTTCCGCTCTCCACTCCTGATTGGCAGCCTGCATCCAGACCTGCTCCAGACACACCCTGTGGCTCCAGCTCTAACCTACCTGCACGCTTCATCTACGCTTCTGGTGACCCGTGCTTCTTTGCGCTCAGTACTCCGTGTTCCCACCCAGGGGGTACTCTGCGTTCAGCCGCAAGGGAAGCCTCTCTCAGCACTTCAGCCTCGGATCAGGTACGTGATACGGGCGAGCAGCAGCAGGGGGTGAACGCCGAAAGCGTGCACAGACGGTCCGCACTTTCTGCAGCAGCTCTGACATATCCGGGTAGTTTTTTAGAAATTTCTGAACTACCAAATTCAGCACACGCGCCAGGCAAGGGATGTGCGTCAAACCAGCTAGGCCCAGAGCTGCTACGAGATTTCGCCTATTATCGCACACCACCAGGCCGGGCTTGAGGCTGCAGAGCAGTGTGGGGTTTATCCCCCAAACATATCAGTTTTAAAACAGCCTGTCGTCGTTTCCCCCTGGATGTTCTGAAGTTGGTGTTATGCTGACCGGATGAGGAGGTGGTAGAGGAGGAGGAAGTGGAGTAGGAGGAGGCGGCAACAGGAGGCAAAGAGAAATGCCCTGCAATCCTCGGTGGTGGAAGGACATGCGCCAAATGACTAGCCGCCTCAGGCCCACCTGCCACTACATTTGCCCAGTGTGCAGTTAGCGAGATATAGTGACCCTGCCCGTGCTTACTGGTCCACGTATCAGTAGATATGTGGATCTTGCCACAGATGGCGTTGTGCAGTGCACACTTTATCTTGTCCCTGACTTGTTTGTGCAGGGAGGGAATGGCTCGCCTGGAAAAGTAGTGGCGGCTGGGTACCACGTACTGTGGGACAGACACCACCATCAGGTTTTTAAAACTGTCCGTGTCCGCCAGACGGAATGACAGCATTTCAAAGGCCAGGAATTTTTAAATGCTGACATTCAGGGCCAGGGATCGCGGGTGGGTAGGGGGGTACTTCCTCTTTCTCTCCAGTGTTTGGGAGATGGAGAGCTGTAAGCTTCCATGGGACCGTATAGAAATGTTTGGGGAAGGTGGCGGACATGGTGGCGTTGCTGTCACATCGTCTGTTTGCTGGGTGGCAGGTGACACTGGCATTGTAGAGGTGGAGGAAGTGGCCGAGGCAGCAGCAGAAGAGGAAGCAGGAGGAGCTTTCTTGGATTTTGAGGTGCTTATTCCACTGCAGCTCGTGCTTTGCATGTAGATGCCTGGTCATGCAGGTTGTGCTCAGGTTTAGAACATTTATGCATCGCTTCGGGCTCTGATTGCACAGCATGTAAACCCCTCGTTTCTTGTCGTCAGCACATTGTCTGAAGAACTGCCACGCGGGGAACTCCTTTGAGCTGCATTTGGTGTGCTAGGTCCCTGGGTGCAGTGGGTAGTAGCAGGCGTACTGTCTAGGGGACGGTCGCTCCGCTTTTGCAGCCTGCTTCCTCTTTTGCTGTGCTGGTGCCTCTGTGCGACCACCACCTTTTCCTCCAAACTGCACACGTCACTCGCATGACTTCATTCCATGTGGGGTCTAGGACCTCATCATCCTCCACATCATCTTCCACCCACCCTTCACCACTGCCCTCCTTGTCAGTCTGCACTCTGTGGAAAGCCGCAGCAGTTGGTACCTGTGTTTCGTCATCTTCAGAGATGTACTGCGGCGGTGTATCCATGTCCTCATCCTGAAACAGAAGTGGTTGGGCATTGGTGCACTCAATGTCTTCCACTTCTGGGGCAGGGCTATGTGGGTGGCCCACGGAAAACACACCAGCAGAGTCATCAAAAAGCAGAATAGACTGCTGCATGACTTGGGGCTCAGACTGATGGCTGATTTACAAGGGGCTGATTTACAAGGTAAAAGACAGATGGCCATGGGGTTCAGGTGCCAACTCTGAGCTTTCAGCAAGGGATTGGGTGGGAGACAATGTGAAGGAACTGGAGGCATTGTCAGCCACCCAATCTACTATCTCCTGTACTTGTTCTGGCCTCACCATTCATTGAGCGGAACCATATAATGTTGAAGGTTCTGTCGGCTACTCGCACCTGAGGAAGGTGTTTCACTTGTGCGTGTAGCTGGCACAGATCGACCACGTCCTCTCCTTGCAACAGGAGCTTCACCAACACCACCAACACCAGCAGCACCAGCAGCACCACGACCACGTCCCATATTTGACGCTCTTCTCATTCTGGACGCAAATGTACTATTTAGCACAAATTTATATTATTTTTTAAACTGGCAATGTAGACGCACTTTTTAATTTTGTGCAAGAAATGCACAGCAAGGTGCAAATGTACTATGTAGCACTATTTATTAATAATAAAAAAAAGAATAATAAATTATTATTTTTTTTTTTTTAAACCAGCAATGTAGATGCACTTTTTATTTTTGTGCAAGAAATGCACCGCAAGGTGTAAATGTACTATGTAGCACTATTTATTAATAATAATAAATAAAAAATATTATTCTTTTTTTTTTTAAACCAGCAATGTAGACGAACTTTTTATTTTTGTACAAGAAATGCACCGCTGGCCGCACATGTAGTATTTAGAATATATATTTTTAAACCAGCAATGTAGACGCACTTTTTATTTTTGTGCAAGAAATGCACCGCTGGCCGCAAATGTAGTATTTAGAATATATTTTTTTTTAAACCAGCAATGTAGACACACATTTTAATTTTGTGCAAGAAATGCCCCGCTGGCCGCAAATTTAATATTTTGCACAAAAAAAAAATGTAATTTGTCTAACTGCAATGTAAAAACAGCATTTAAATATGCCAAAATGTTACCAACTGACCTAACAGAACACAATTAAAGTAGTGTCCCTGACACACAAGCAGTTGCAAGTGCACTGCACTTGCAAAAATGGCTGCAAACACCCACCTAACAAACAGAAAAATTGCTTAGATTTTATATGAGGCACTTTGCTTAGCAAACAAAAATCTCCTCTAGCACCCATCCACCAATAAATCGCTGTTTTTAACAGATTTTCTAAAGCTAATCTGTCCCTCACACCAGCAGCAGCATCCTCACCCTATACTAGTATGAGATGATTTTCGAAAGCTAATCTGTCCCTCACACCAGCAGCAGAATCCTCTCCCTATACCAGTATGAGATGATTTTCGAAAGCTAATCTATCCCTCACACCAGCAGCAGCATCGTCTCCCTATACTAGCATGAGATGATTTTCGAAATCTAATCTGTCCCTCACAATAGCAGCAGGATCCTCTCCCTATACTAGTATGAGATGATGTGACATGCAGCACTACGTGACTCCTGCTTATATAGAGGCTGGGTCACATGATGCACTGGCCAATCACAGCCATGCCATTAATAGGCATGGCTGTGATGGCTTCTAAGGGCAAACGAGTGAAACGCTTGTTGATTGGCTGCCCTGCAGCTATTCAAAAGGCACGAAAAAATACCCGAACCCAGACTTTTTATCAAATGTCCGGGTTCAGGACACAGACACCCTAAAGTCCGGTACGAACCCGAACTTTACAGTTCGTGGTCGCTCAACTCTAATCTTAATGTATTATCTGCTATTAAGATAAAAAAAAACCTTCTGTGTGTAGCAGCCTGCCCAGCACCCCCCAATTGCTTACCTGAGCCCCATCTCTCTCCAGTGATGTCCATGAGTGTCTTAGCTGTCCGGGACTCTCCTCCTGATTGGCTGAGACACAGCAGCAGTGCCATTGGCTCCCACAGCTGTCAATCAAAGTCAATCAGCCAATCAGTGGAGAGAGGGGTCGGGGCTCCATATCTGAAAGGACACACATAGCTGTGACTGGGCTTGGGTGCCCCCATAGTAAGCTGCTGCCTGTGGGGGCACTCGACAGGAGGGAGGGGCCAGGAGCAGGGAAGAGGGATCCGAGAAGAAGAGGATCCGGGCTGCTCTGTGCAAAACCAACTGCACAGAGGAGGTAAGTATAACATGTTTATTATTTAAAAAAAAAAAACAAGACTTTACAATCACATGTTAGGATTACCAGTTTAAATAAAAGAAACAAAAGTATGAAAATATATTGCCAACACATCTAAGGGCTGGTAAGCTGCAATACTGCTGCAGTTTTGTTTTAGGGTTTAGATAGATTATTTGCATCCCTGGCATATGTATGGGTGAAATTATCCACTTTTACAAATAATTTATAGACAAGACAAATTTTTAATTATTTAAATCCTGTCATAGCCCTCTTGCAAAAAACAACTTTGGTAATAAGGCAATAATGCTAAGGGCCTAGTTCAAATAAATAAATAAATAAATTGTAAAAAGCTTTTAGAAAAATAAAAATAAAGAGCTACTGACAAAGTCCACTACCCTACTGACACAATCCTGAACATAATACCCACCACTGTACACTCCACACTCCTCATCTGCACATACTACCCACCTCGATACACTCCATATTCCTTCTCCCTGCACATACTACCCACCTCCATACACACCACACTCCTCTCGTGCACATACTACCCATCTCTATACACTCCATACCCCTCTCCCTGCACATACTACCCACCTCCATACACACCGCACTCCTCTCCTGCACATACTACCCACCTCCATACACGCCTCACTCCTCTCCTGCACATACTACCCACCACCAAACACACCCCACTTCTCTCCTGCACATACTACCCACCACCAACCACACCCCACTTCTCTCCTGCACATACTACCCACCGCCATACACTGTGCACTGTACATTCCCTATTTAACATTACTGCATTCTGAACTATGTAAGTCATCACAGACGCTATTAAACCACACCCCCTTTGGCCACACCCAACATTTAGCACATTTTAAGCCACACCTATATTTCGCCGTGGCGCACTGCACACGCCATATTTTTTGCCTATGGCTGGGGCCCACTTTTTATCTTGCACATGGGTCCACTCATTTCATGATACACCCCTGAAAGCAGGTTACTTGCTGTGATTATCCTAAGCTGCTAATGAGGGTGTGGAGCTCTGCCCATCTCCTAGCTTCAACTTGTCAGTCTCACGGGTGCTGCTCAGTAGGATGTGAAACACACCGGGGCTCAGGTGGCATAGGCACCCCAGCCGGATCAAGATTGCGGGTATGCAGGGGGCACTACACCGAATAGTTTCACTTGCTAATTATGCAAGTTTCATCGGGGTGAGGTGATACCACAATTCAAGCCTCTAATATAGGTTTCAAAAAGCCCCCTCTGGAGTAATTAGTGACACCACTTCCGCCCATTGTGTTGCATGAATTAGCCCCCGCTGGTGCTAAGCACCCTTTAGACAGGGCACTCCTACCAAAAGGCTGCTCCATCTTGTGGGCATTTTTAAGTTAAGCTTCAACAGAGTTGATGTTAAGGCACATTAACATAACCAGTTTCTGACACACTTACAGGTATTGCATTGCTCAGATAGATTTCCAAGCCTCCTTGGTGCTTATTTTACAAGTCTGCATAAAAAAAAATCCTGTTGTGTCACAGTCAAGTGACAGTGCCTAGGCATTGCTCTGAAGATCTTCCTGGGAGGAGAATATTTGAAAATAATAGGAAATAACCTGACCACCTTGGAAAATCTTCTTGGTAAGATCCCCCCCACACACCCAAACAGGAGTACTCTATCCCTAAGAGTGCTTCTGCTTAAGGCAATGGAGGAAGGGTAGGAAGACAATTGTAGACAGTTCCAACATTGAAGAAAACAAGACTTTCTAACATGCCTGTTTGCTTCCCTAGAATGCTCATTCTTGACAGTGCCATAGATATTGGATCATCACCAAATCTGCTCAAAAAAAGGTCAGATCAAAAGAACAGTCTCAATTCATAAAGCTTTAAACAAAGGATAAGGATCATTATTTATTTAACTAATGGCTATGGACTCTTTTAGTCCAGAATGTAGATGCTAGCCCTGGATGATACCCAAAGAAGTGATGTTGCCATTTGTCAATGAGAGTACTGAATAATGATGCCTACCTAAGTGTTACAGATACACATCATAGAGCATGCATGCATATACAATAAAAAATACATCTGATGCTAGGTATTCTTTATATTTACTCAATATTATAATTTTTTTGTCAATAGTATCTGTCATTATTGCAAGTTTTAAAGAATACATAAATTAATAATCAAATTTTTATTAGTTTATTTAAGAAATTATCAAAATAATTCTGACATGTATGTATAAAATCCAAAAGAAGGATATCTTCTTACCTTCCAGACTCAAAAGTAAACCATGTTGAGTCCCTGCCATATCTTCTTAAAGAGCTTAGAGGCCACATTACAAGCTTAACTTTTGCATTGTGAATATCCCACAGGTAGATATTTTCATGTGTGATCTGCATTGTGCACTCCCCATAGATGTCTAAATTTGGTGTAGGCATGAGATACACATTGAATCGTTCTAAATGAAGTAAAAGAAATTAAAAATAGATTACATTTTATTTTTAAACAATTTGACTGAACTTTATTTTTTAATCTTTCTCATACAAATGTGTTTTACAGTGTAATTAGGACAATGTTGTACGGTAACTGTTTTACCTACAGTACATAAGTTTAAAATACTCATATATGATTCAACGTGTTAATATAATGTCATGCATGTCTCATGAGATTCCAATGAAGAGCACACGTGGCCATGTCATCACAAATTAAGGAAGCATGGCTCAATGTTGTCAACCATCAGGAAATCCACATTAAGAAATTGCATTGTTGAAGTGTATGCATGTAGACAGGAAGTGGCTGTATAGAGGCTGAAGAGAATCAACAATAGGGATGGACCGAACGGACCCCTGTTCGGTTTGCACCAGAACTTTCAAACATTCAGAAAGTTCGTACCCAAACAACAAACCCCATTGAAGTCAATGGGACCCGAACGTCAAAATAGTTCCCATTTTGAAGGCTTATATGCAAGTAATTGGGTATACAATGGTTATAGGGGTCTGGGTCCTGCCCTAGGGAACATGTATCAATGAAAAAAAAGTTTGTAAAAAACGTAATCTTTAAATGAGCATTGATTTTAATAATGCTTAACCGGTTCCCGAACACGTCGCGTACATTTACTGCTGCAGAGTGGCCCTGTCCCGCAAACCGCCATTTATAAACGGCGGCTCGCTCGTGCACGGCCAGCGGGCGGGAGCACGCGGGCGGTGGAGCGCTCTCATGCCTGCCACACTCTGCAGCAGTGTGGCTGCGGGTCTGGCGGACTCGATGTCTGCTGGCTACCTGCGATGACCTGGAGAGAAGAAAAACGGGGAACCACCGATGTAAACACGCTCTGTCAGGTGGCATGTAAGAGATCTATTGATCACTGTCACTGGGATCAGTTAGATCTCTTATGCACCTGGCAGCTCAGCCCCTTCACAGTTAGAACAAGCCTAGGGAACACAGTTAACCCCTAGATCTCCCCCTGCAGGTTAACCCCTTCACTGCCAATGAGATTTACACAGTAATCAGTGAATATTTAAATTTCTGATCGCTATATAAATGTCATTGGTTCCAAAAAAGTGTCAAAAATGTCCGACATGTCCGCCCCAATATCCCAGTCCCGATAAACATCGCAAATTGCCGTCATTACTAGTAAAAAAAAAAAAAAATAGTAAAAACGTCAGAAATGAATTCTCATGGTTTGTAAACATGGCGACTTTTGCGCAAACCAATCAATAAACACCAATCGTGATTTTTTATACCACAAATATGAGGAAGTATATATATCGGCTAAAACTGATGAATACATTTGTTTTTTTTATATTTTTTTCTTGATTTGCATTTTAGCAAAAAGTAAGAAATATTGTTTTTTTTTTTTGCAAAATTATCGCTCTTTTTTTGTTTATAGCGGTGATCAGAAATGACGCAAATGTGATCAAATACCAACAAAAGAAAGCTCTATTTGTGGGAAAAAAAAGTATGCAAATTTTGTTTGAGTACAACTTCGCAGGACTGTGCAATTGTCAGTTAAAACAACGCAGTGCCGAATCACAAAAAGTGCTCTGGTCCTAATGTGGGAAATCCTTCCGGGGCTGAAGTGGTAGTGAAAAAAAAAAAGAAAAATTCCTTTAAATAATGTGCCTGGGGGGTCTCCTTAGTCTACCTGTAAAAGGGTGCATCTCTGTGTTGTGTAGAACAGTGCCAGAGCAAAATTATATTTCCAAAGGAAAAATTTGCATAGGGTCCCCCCCAGTCCATACCAGGCCCTTTGGGTCTGGTTTGGATTTTAAGGGGAACCCCGCGCCAAAATTAAAAAAAAAATTGATGTGAGGCCCCCTAAAATCCAAAGCAGACCCTTATCTGAGCATGCAACCTGGCCGGCCAGGATAGGGGGGGACAGGCAAGTTCCCCCCTGAACCGTACCAAGCTACATGCCCTTAACATGGGGGTATTGGGTGCTTCGGGGCAGGTGGGGCTCTGCACCCCCCACCCCAAAGCACCTTGTCCCCATGTTGATGGGGACAAGAGCCTTTTACCCACAACCGTGGGCTGTGGTTGTGGGGGTCTGCGAGCGGGGGCTTATCGGAATCGGGAAGCCCCCTTTAATAAGGAGGCCCCCAGATCCCGCCCCCCATGTGAATTAGTATTGGGTACATTGTACCCCAACTACTTCACCAAAAAGTGTCAAAAAAGAAAAGACCACATTGGACAATTAGGGACAAGTCCTTTATTTAAAAAAAAAAAGTGTGCCCCATTGTAATCCACTTTAATCACGGCGAGCGACGGACCCAAAAAAAAAACGCAACAGCTGCTCCTCCATGGGAGGGCTCCCGCCGAGTGAGCTGGGTTTGTTGTGACAGTTTATTTATAGTGAAGGGTGGGGCCCCCTGGTGATGTAAGTGTGTGACCCACCCCCACTGACATCACATGACATCAGAAGGGGCGGGGCCACCCACTTACATCGCCGGGTGGCCCGCCCTGCCATATAAATAAACTGTCATAGCAAACAGCGGGCAGACAGCAGGAGCCCTCCCTATGGGGAGGAGCTGTGCGCGCCATCTGCACGCCATGTATTATGAGATGCTCCGCAGTGGCGAATTCACCCCATAATGTTGTAGATCATTCAGGGGGCCGAACAAATGGCTGAATGGCCCGCTTGTTCGGCTGTCCACCGAACAGGGGAACAACAGATGTTTGGCCCAAACTTATGCTCGGGCCGAACCGTTCGCCCATCCTTAAGCAACGGCACTAAGATGCAACAAAAGATGAGAATTAAATGCCATCCTGTTTTTTTTTTTTGGTTTTATGTCTACATTAAATATATATATATCTAACATCTCAAGTCTGGATGCTTTCAAAGGATTTGCATTTTTGCATATATGTTAAAATGCTAATTTTAGGCATGGAGAAAACCTCCAAACATTTTTGGAATCAGAGAAAGCAGGGACCCTGGATAATACAGTTGCAATTTATTATGTCATACAATATAAGTGTAATGGCTTATCAAACCAAAGTTGTCAGTAAAAAAATACAGTCATCGGTAATATTAGTGTACAAGCACAATTACACAATTTTTTGGTAAAATATAAAAGATCAGGTTGTGTTGAGTTAATAGATACAAAACATGTCAAGCCTTCAAATTTTGTGTGCCTATGTAATGATGACACTCTATGGTACCCAAAATTGTCCACAGGCAAACTTTAAAGCCTTTACAGTCATCACTTTAGCATTAGTCATGAATAATGGCATAGAATTATTCCCGGCAATTCAAAATAGTCGTAAGCACTTTTGGTGGTAGTTCCTTAATGAACTACTTGACCCTAATTCAGGCAAGCATTTGTACCAGTGTCTGTAACATTATCGACATGGGCAGTAAATTCTATTCTCACTACTGCCACTTTAAGAACTTGATGCTATGGCAGTGACAAATTCTTAAAGAATTGCTGCCAGCTCTTAGATTAGGAAACTGGAGGTAATTGAGACCACCTCTGAGCTGGTATACAGGAGGTACACTAGTATTCAGAGCAGGCTGTGTCTATTCTTGGAAGATGCCATGTATGACAGTAGGAGTTCAAGAGTTAACTGACTAGTATATTTTTTTCTGATATCAACATTAATACTAAGTTATTAGATGTAATAATTGTATATAAATAACTTTTCTATGTCTAGTGCCTTTATTCATATTGTTCTACAAGTAATAAACAGTACCTGTAGGCCAAGGTGTCAAGCAGCAATGTTGGTGAGAGGGGTTAATAAACTTTAACACTGCCTATTGTGCCTGAACTTTTGCAGCACCAGTTTTTTTATTATAAGAAATTGTATACCATGTGAAAAAAATATGACCTTTGTAAGCAACCCTGGCAGTTTTATAGTTTGTTCCAAACCCTGTCAATGTCACTTTTTCTGAACAGCTTGGCCTGCAGGTACATGCATTGACAAATATAAGTAAGGACAAGCGGAATAAAATAAGAATTAATATACTGAATTCTATCATCACTTACTTTAAGTGCATATAGTTACTGTAAAATGGTATAACAGTGTTTTTTGTGATGGGGGTCCTTTATGAATGTGCAGATTATCTTGAGGTTCCAGGGGAATGAGAAGCTATTAATGCTTGTTTGCATTACAGGAAATGTATGAGCCAGTGCAACTGGATAATCTTGTTACATAATATGGTGCATAATTAATATTCCACCACAATCATGTGGTCATTATAAGTATGTCATACCTAACACCATGAGGATGTTTCTTGACCCCTTCTTGAGAACATTATGATCTATTGTAGTAGAGTACAGGACACCAGTGACATGTTGGCTTAGCTGTAATAAAAAGCTGCTCTTTAAGCAATATGCTAACATTGGCAAACCAAAAATTCTGGTTACCCTTGCCAAAAGGCAAGTCACAAAGTAACCAACTTTGCAAGCTTCATCTGAAAAAAAAACATTCCCTTTCTCACTTAGGAAAAAAGGCCCTCTAGCTTTCTGTCCAAAACCTTCAAAATGAGCAATGACCTTCGATATGAGCAAAGGGTTAAGGTAATGAATACATGCAATTCACACTGTGGATTTAGATGACAAAAAAAGAAAAGGTATTCCACAGAAAATGTAATCCTTTTTGTATTCATAAGTTATTATTTTTTTAATTAATGCTCATGGTGCTTGCCAACAATCTTAAAGAATATCCACAAGTAGAAATAGAGCAATATTTTTTCCCCCTAATGGTTAATTATGTTCCAAACCTTGCAATATAATAATACAACAGACACCATAGGAAATAGCTTCTAAGAATTATTAGAGTAATCAATAGAGAAGCATGAGAAATGTGATTGTTAAATTGCTTAGATTGCCATTGGTTTTATCATTCACACAGCTGACAAGCCTGTTCCAACTACAGCACACACTGCAAATACTATTCCATTACATTTTCAGCAAGTATTCTGAGACTAAATCAACAAAGATAAAAACAATGCTATCACTCAAATATGGCATGCAGAAAGGAGTAATGAACAGTGTGTAACCAAATTCTGATGTACATTTTTATACACAAAAACTCATATATTTATAAGGAGGGTTATGTGACAGCAAATTCGAGTAAATGACTTCAATTGAAAATATGGGCAAAATAAAAAAAAATGACATATGATGCAATGTGTCACTAGCATTAACACAACAGTTTTGTTTTTTTGGGGCCTTCCTGTAACCCTGCCTGTTGAATCTGTCAGTGGACGTGTTATTTTGTCACTTCCTGTTATATAATGATTCTGTTCATTCTACAGTGAAATCATACAGCAGCTTTGTTACCCTGTGGACAAGACTTTAAACTAAAGCCAAGCTCCAGATACATTTTTGTTTAATGTTTAGAAAATATTAATTAGTACCTCCTCCATTGTAATCTGGCTTTTCCCAACCCTGCAACTGGTACTATTGCCAGACAGCTTGATTTTATTTTTTCTTTTACAGTCAATAGATCGACAGGCAGGATCAACAGGTAAAAAACTTGAGGGGGGGGGGGGGCTTTGAAAAACCAAACCTGCTGTGTAATGATAGCCAAAAACTACTATTTGTTTTTTTCCCATAGTTAAACTTTATGGAAGGGGGTTTTAACTAATATATGTTTTATTAATATTTAGATAAAATGATCTTTGTATTACAAATAAATATTACATACAGAACAAAAGTTTTACAGGGGAATTTAGGATATCTAAAAGCAGAGGTAAGCAGAACCCTTTTACTTTCAGACTGTGTCTGTCTGTCAGGAACTAAATCTTCCAGGTCTTCAACTTGGGTTCCACTCAGATTAAAGCATGGCTCGCCTGCTTTACTATTAAATTCTTTACTTTAACAAATAGGTTTGGTATGGTTTAGCAGAACTGAATTGTACTCACCTGCATCTGATTATATGGCCAACCAGGTTGATTGATTATCTCTTTAAGTTCACTCTGTTTCCCTTTTCCTTGCCATTTTATTGTGCTCCACACTTTAATTCCACCTGCTGCTTCATGTTACTTCTACTGTTACTTTGGTAATAATTTTGATTGTGACCCCAATGCTGATTCTGCTGCCTGCACTGACCCTGGCTTGTAACCCAGACTACTCAATTTCTCTTGATCCACTGAGAGCTGTGTCAGTTTTTTGCTACTGGTCTCTGCTCTCTATGGGTACATTACTAACAGAATAATCGGACCAAAAGGGAGACTGCTGCAACTTCACTATCTCACATAAACATGAGTAAACATGTTGTTTCCTAACAGAGGCTGCATTAGGTTTAGCAATCACAACTTATATAGCAACAGCAGCAAACAGCTACAGCCAGTGATCCTATAGAGGTCTGCCTTTAAATGACTGTTAAACGCAATGGGAGTCCTAAACATTGCAGAGGCTTCCTGAACTAATGTCAAATTTTCAGCTGCAATTGTTTGCTATGCAGCACTTCAAGACAGGTTTTTAAAATGTCTTTGTTCACTGATGAGGTCCTGGCATGTTTTTTACCACTTTTGGAGATAGAAAATGCTATCCTGGAAGATCTTTACAGCTATGGATTTCATATTTGATTATTCTAATTACAGTGCAACTGTTGAAGCTATGTTACTTAGCTGTGATTTCTAATTCTGAAAGACTCCTTACTGACTGGAACACTACCAAATGAACGCTACCAACTGATTGGCCAAATGTGGTAGCAGGAAACTACAGACCACTCAGCTAACATCAATAGTATGCAAGGTATTTGAGGGAATAGTAAGGGTCTCTATACAGAAATGTGTCTGTGAAAAAGTACCTTAAGTGACAACCTGCAGCCAGACCATTCTTGTCAGACCAACCTGATATTGTTCTATGAGGAAGTAAGTGAGAAGTTGGATGGTGGAAGTCAAGTTTATCTAGATTCTGATACATCATTTAATACAATATTCAATAAACATTTAATCTACAAAATAAGGCCCGTTTGAGATAAAGAAATTATTTGTACATTGATAGAAAACTGGTTACATGAAAAGGTCCATAGAGTAATGATAAATGACTCATTCTCTGAATTGAGCCAACAAAAATTGGCTTTGAGAAGTGGAACTATGTATGTAAATTCTGCTAATGGTGGGTATTCAACTCAGTTATCCTGGAGATGGCAGATGAAACAACAGAGATAATGCTCTAATGTTTAATTTGTCTTTTCAGTCCAACACTATTAATATTGAGGAGAAGCAGTTAACAGATTCACTTCAGTCCCCTGAAGAACAAAATCAATCACATATTATCTTTTATGGAAGACTAGGCATTCTATACATTTCTCAGATTAGAATTTCTGTTGTCTTAGGGCTCATTCGGTTGGAGACAACCCATATAAGTGTATTCAGATGCAGCAGCTACATGGATACTGTCTTATGTTAAAAGTTCTTTGCTTCCAATGTCATATTTCTGCTCTGCTAGTGTCATCTAGCATGAGAAAGAACTACTCCAATGATTGAACTAAAGACAATCAACTCTACTATAAAAGTGAGATTTGGGTTAGGATATACAAGTATGTGTGCAGTGAATAACGTTTTCAAATGTGAGTGGCCCATTCAAAACTTGTCTCCTTCTCAGTCCATTGTGTAATAGGAGTTCATGTTTAATGAATCTATGATAAAAATTTGCAGATCCAAAAAAATCCTTGCAAGTATTTTGTGTTTTTGGGGTAGACCTGAATTTTACTGAGATCTATGTCCTGGAATCTACTTAATTTAGCTGGGATCTATGTCCCTGTGCCCCAAAGGGTTATGTCTTGGGCCCAATGTTGTTCAATTTGTTTATTAACCGGTTCCCAAACGGCTCACTCACATTAACTGTGGCAGATTGGCATCCCTGCTTGAATCGCAGTTCGCGCAGCCGCAGTTGATGGGTGGGCATGCACAGCCATTGGCACGCTCTCATGCCCGCCGCATGTGAGTGTGTCCATGAGTCGGGCGAACTCGTTATGTGCCGGCGACCCGCAATCATCTAATTGATAGGCAGAACAGGGAACTGCCAATGTAAAAATGGTCTTTTCCCATTCTGTCAGGGGACATGACAGTGATCTTCTCTTCCTTATATTTGGAAAACCGGGAGATCTGTCATGCCCCTGCCAGCCCAGCCCCCACACAGTTAGAACATGCTGAGGGAACACATTTAACCCCTTGATCGCCCCCTAGTGTTAACCCCTTCCCTGCCAGTGACATTTATACAGCAATCAGTGGTTATTTTTAGCTCTGATCACTGTATAAATGTCAGTGATCCCAAAAAAGTGTCAAAAGTGTCCGATCTGTCCACTTCAAATATCGCAGTCCCGATAAAAATCGCAGATCGCCGACATTACCAGTAAAAAAATAAAATAATAAAAATGTCATAAATCTATACCCATAGTTTGTAAACGTGATAACTTATTGTGATTTTATTTACCAAAAATATGTAGAAGAATACATATTGGCCTAAACTGATGAATACATTTGTTTTTTTTTATATTTTTTTTAGATATTTATTATAGCAAAAAGTAAAAAAATCGTTTTTTTTCAAAATGGTAGCTCTTTGTTTGTTTATAGTGCAAAAAATAAAAACTGCAGAGGTGATCAAATACCACAAAAAGAAAGCTCTATTTGTGGGAAAAAAAGGACATAAATTTTGTTTAGATACAGCATCGCACGACTGCGCAGTCGTGTTAAGTTAAAGCGATGTCAGTTAAAGCGATGCAGTGCCATATCGTAAAAAGTGTTCTGGTCATTAAGGGGGCAAATCCTTCCGGAGCTGAAGTGGTTAATGATTTTGAGGTTGGAATTAAAGATTCAATTTCATTTGTTAAAGATACCACATTATGCAGGAAAATACATTTTGTACAGGATATAATGTCAATATTGGAAAACCAGGGGCTTCCCTGATAAACTCGGTGATGGAAAAAGATGTGGGTGTGCTTGTTATTATTATTATTATTATTATTATTATACAGGATTTATATAGCACCAACAGTTTGTGCAGTGCTTTACAATATGAGGGCAGACAATACAGTTACAATACAATTCAATACAGAAGGAATCACAGGGCCCTGCTCATTAGAGCTTACAATCTAGAAAGGAGGGTAAAGTGAAATAAAAGATAATAACTATGGGGGGTGCATTGATGAAGAAGAATGAAAATGCAGTTGTTAGGTGTGGGTAGAATAAGCTTCACTGAAGAGGAGGGTTTTCAGAGATAGTCTAAAAGCTAATAGAGTAGGAGATAATCAGACAAGTTGGGGTAAGGAGTTCCACAGGAATGGAGAGGCTCTGGAAAACTCCTGGAGGTGAGCAAAGGAGGAGGTGACGAGGGAGCTAGAGAGCAGGAGGTCTTGAGCAGAACGAAGAGAACGATTAGGTTGGTATTTTGAGACTAGGCTGGTGATGGAGTTGGGGGCTAAATTGTGGATGGCTTTGTAGGTTGTTGTGAGTATTTTGAATTGAATTTGTTGGGTGAGCGGGAGCTAGTGGAGGGATTGACAGAGAGGAGTAGCAGACACAGAGCGACTGCTAAGGTGGATGGGTCTGTCAGCAGCATTCATGGTAGATTACATACTTAACGTTAGTATGCAATATGTAATAAGGAAATCAAGGATGCAAAAATTCAAAACAAATGACAGATTGCAAAAGATAGTAAGACAAACCCCAAAAAATTCTTCAAATATATTAATAGTAAAAAGGTCAGGTCTGAGCATGTAGGCCCTATACAAAATAATCTAGAGTGCGTGACTGGGGACAAACAGAAGGCAAACTTATTAAATACATTCTTCAGCTCTGTGTATACAAAGGAGCATGGGGGAGCTCATGTCCATGATGGGGGTGGTAGTGACACAGCCAAAAATGATCCACAACGCCTCAAAACTCAAATGGTCCAGAAGTATTTAGACAGAATAAAGGTAGCACCTGGACCAGATGGCATTCATCCATGGATCCTAAAGGAATTGAGCTCTGCAATCTCAAAGCCATTGTATCTCATTTTTAGGGACTCCTTAATGACTGGAATAGTACCACTGAATTGGCGTAGGGCCAATGTGGTGCCCATATTTAAAAAGGGATCAAAGTCTTTACAGAGTAACTATAGACCTGTTAGTTTAACTTCTATAGCTGGGAGGATACTGGAGAGTTTAATAAAAGACCACATAGATGAGTTCTTGTTGGAAAAAAAATGTGTTAAGCAACAGACAGCATGGATTCATGAAAGACAGAAGTTGTCAAACCTGTTTTCTTTTAATGAGGAGGTAAGTAAAACCTTGGACAGAGGAGTGGCTGTGGACGTGGTATACTTGGATTTTGTGAAAGCATTTGACACCGTTCCCCACACACGGCTAATGTGTAAGATAAAGTCTACAGGCTTGGAAAGATCAGTTTGTAAATGGATAGAAAACTAGCTAAAAGACCGAATTCAGAGATTAGTGGTTAATTATTCTTACTCTGAATGGCCTAGGGTTATCAGTGGTGTACCCCAAGGTTCAGTGTTGGGACCCTTACTTTTCAATATATTTATAAATGATATAGGGTCTGGGATTAAAAGTACTCTTTCAGTGTTTGCAGATGACACCAAGCTATGCAGTGGAATAACATCCTTACAGGATGTCTCCAACTTACAAGCAGACCTCATTGCACTGTCTAATTGGGCAACTATGTGGCAAAT
>BLSH010517351.1:135159-162406 GCA_018402905.1 Glandirana rugosa | reverse complement strand
ATCGGGGGTTTACGTATTGAAATGTAAATAGTTATAATTTGGAGTAAACGGTGTATCAACGGGTTAATCTGTCACGTAACTCCAGACGAACATTCAACCTCTGTAGGACACTCCTGCATAAGGTGACTTATCGAACCACAGTAGACGTTTGTGACTTTCTCATGAAAATTAGGGTCTGGGATATAGTAAATATTTATATAACTTTTCATTCCCAGGGTTGTGACTTGGAACCCCATGTGGTGACTATTGGAATCTGGTAAGTCTCATTCTTATTAATTGGTGATTAGAGACTTAAGCCAGAAAATCGATCAAAAGATAATGTGTAAGATAAAGTCTACAGGCTTGGAAAGATCAGTTTGTAAATGGATAGAAAACTAGCTAAAAGACCGAATTCAGAGATTAGTGGTTAATTATTCTTACTCTGAATGGTCTAAGGTTATCAGTGGTGTACCCCAAGGTTCAGTGTTGGGACCCTTACTTTTCAATATATTTATAAATGATATAGGGTCTGGGATTAAAAGTACTCTTTCAGTGTTTGCAGATGACACCAAGCTATTCAGTGGAATACGTCCTCACAGGATGTCTCCAACTTACAAGCAGACCTCAATGCACTGTCTAATTGGGCAACTATGTGGCAAATGAGGTTTAATATTGATAAATGTAAAGTTATGCATTTGGGGGCTAAGAATATGCATGCATTGTACATACTAGGGGGAGTACAACTGGGGGAATCCATTATGGAGAAGGATCTGGGGGTTTTGGTAGATCATAAGCTTAATAATGGTATGCAATACCAAGCTGCAGTTTCCAAAGCAAGCAAAATACTTTCTTGTATTAAGAGAGGTATGGACTCCAGAGATAGAGACATAATTTTGCCCCTGTACAAATCATTAGTAAGACCTCATCTGGAATATGCAGTTCAGTTTTGGGCACCAATTCTCCGAAAGGATATCGGGGAACTGGAGAAAGTGCAGAGAAGGGCAACCAAACTAATAAGACGCATGGGGGAGCTCAGCTGTGAGGAAAGATTAGAGAAACTGAATTTATTCTCTTGAGAAGAGGAGATTAAGGGGGGATATGATCAACATATACAAATACATAAGTGGTCCATATAGTGAACTTGGTGTGGAGTTACTTACTTTAAGGTCATCACAAAGGACAAGGGGGCACTCTTTACGTCTAGAGGAAAAAAGATTTCATCTCCAAATACGGAAAGGTTTCTTCACAGTTAGAGCTGTGAAAATGTGGAACAGACTCCCCCCAGAGGTAGTTTAGCCCAGCACGGTAGATTTCTTTAAAAAAGGCCTTTCCTTAAAGTAAATAATATAACTGGGTACTAACATTTTTAGGTAAAGTTGATCCAGGGTGAATCTGATTGCCTCTCTGGGGATCAGGGAGGAATTTTTTCCCCTTGCTATAGCAAATTGGATCATGCTTTGCTGGGGTTTTTTGCCTTCCTCTGGATCAACTGTGGGCTAGGATTGTATAAGGGATTGTATGGTTATATATAATTTTTCTGTTTTATTTTTTTATTTATTTATTTTTTGGTTGAACTAGATGGACTTGCATCTTTTTTCAACCTGACTAACTATGTAACTATGTACCTATGTAACTATGTAACCTGCAAACTGATGGTCTTGAGGAGATATTTAACAAAACGCTCAAAAGCATGTTAAAAAAGGTGTTGGACAAAGATGGGAGAAATTGGGATTTTTTGCTGCCATACCTCATGTTTGCCATACAAGAGGTACCTCAGGCATCCCAGGGGATTGCTAGATGTAACAAAAAAAAGTAGGAGGAAGAGACCACGCCTTACAGAAGCGTCATCTAGCATATCTCACTGATGCAAGATAGGATTGCTTCTGACATGCTGCTTGTATGGGAACATTTGGAGCAAGCCCGTGAGGCCCAGAGAAGGGTTTATAATCTGGGTCCCAAAACGCAGGTCTTCAACCCTGGTGATAGAGTGCTGGTACTAGTCCCCACAGTTGAGAGTAAATTCCTAGCAAAGTGGCAAGGTCCCTTTGAAATTATGGAAAGAGTAGGGGACAAAGAGTAGGCGACAAAGTTTACCAGCCAGGGAAAAGGAAACCAGAGCAAATAAATCTTGTTAATCTCTTGAAACCTTGTTATGGCGGTGGAAGCATCCGGGGAGTAGGTGTTATTCTCACCTGTCCACATCGCACCGTTCTGTGGCCAGGATAGACCTAGTTTTTGGAAATATTCCCATGGTCCCCATGGTAAATGAAGTGGAATATCTCCCTGGGGTATTTCGGATCACTCTCCCCTACTCCTAACCCTCTCTCTGGGAGGGTGGGGAGGGGGGGATGGAAGATCTCCCCGGGTTGGTTGCGACAGGAGCAGGTTTTGACCCGATTGCAGAAGACCACTTCCACATACTGGGAAATTAATGAGGGAACGCACACCCCGGGATTCAATGGGGTGCCTTTAAGGCAGTACTTAGGGGTGAATGTATTGCAGCCATTAAGAAGGCGAGGAAGGATCACCAAGCAGAACTCCAAATGTTACAGGTTACTGAAACAGAGTGCTCGGAGAGGTTCTCAGACTCTCCGTCAGACAGCACCTACCTGGCGTTGTTGGATGCCAGGAGGAATCTCTCTATGCACTATTCAGACTTGGCGCACATGGAGGTCGGTCATAGGGCGGCCTCGGTGTTTGCGGAAGGAGACAAAAATGGCAAACTACTAGCCCTCTTGGTAGCAGATTTCCACCCTATAACAAGTGTTCCGGTTCTGAAGGGATTGGGGGGAGACCTGATCACTGATCCTGACGAAATTTTAGCTGAATTTGTTAATTTTTTTCTCCAAATTATATGCCCCCATTGCGTCTTATGACTGGTCGGTGTTGGACCAACTGTTAGGCGGGCTAGACATCCCTCAGCTGACGGACCAAGACAGGGACCATCTGGATGCTCCTATTACAATTAAGGAGATAGAATGAGCTATATTTTCCTTCCCCCCTAACAAGGCCCCCGGGCCTGACGGGTTTCCCATAGACCTCTAAAAGGAGAACATAGAAAGCCTAGCCCCCAGACTTAATGACCTGTTTACTGCATGCTTGAAGGGGGATTTCCTCCCACCTACCATGCTGGAAGCGTATATGGTGCTCCTTTTAAAACCAGGGAAAGACCCTTTGGACTGTGCCTCTTATCGACTGATAGCCTTGCTTAATTCTGATTTGAAGATACTCACTAAGGTCCTATCCACCAGGTTGTCAGGTGTAATTGCCTCATTGGTGGACCCAGAGAAGCTTGCTTTCAAGCCTGGTAAATCCACAGACACAAATCTGCGTCGCCTCTTTACTCACTTGCAACTGCCAGAAACCAATCCTGATACGCGAATCATAGTGTCTATTGACATTGAAAAAGCTTTCGATTCTGTAGACTGGCATTACATGATCAGCGTATGAGAGTGTATGGTGTTTGGCCCGTCCTTCCAGAAATGGGTGGCGCTACTATACAGCAGGCCTAGAACGGCGGTCAGGTCAGGTCACCTGACCCCTCCGTTTTTTGCGATTGGAAGGGGGACTAGGCAGGAATGCCCCCTGTCCCCCTTCCTGTTTGCACTAATGATGGAGCACATAGCTATCACGGGACATACAGGCCATTAGGGTTGGAAATATCAGGGAGTCCCTGGCACTATCTGGTGGTTTCTCTAAGGACGGTTTTAACCATCCTGAATAATTTTGCTACCTTCTCGGATCTCTGGGTGAATTGGGGCAAGTCATCCATCCTTCCGTTGGGGGCTGAGGCGCTGCAGTTGGCGGACCCGGACCTGCTGCTCAAATGGGTCTCCTCCATCACTCACTTGGGAGTAAAGGTGACTGCCAGAGTTCAGGACTACTTTCATCTGAACCTCCTGCCCCTACTTACCCTTGTGAAAAACAAAATGCAGGCATGCTCCCGTGCAGGTCCCCAGATCGTTTTTTAGGCAGCTAGATGGCGTCACGTGTTCGTTTGTTTGGGCCCCCAAATCGCCTAGAATAGGCATCCAAACGTTGCAGGAGCCAGTGGCCAGGGGGGGCCTGGCCCTACCTGATTGGAGGAAATATTACCTGGCCGGGCAAATGGTTTTCGTACATAGGTGGTTAACATCAGACGAAGGGGACTCGGCAACAATACTGGAGGTGGCGATCCTAGGCTCATACGAATCTATAGGGGAGTATGGTCTTCTCTTCCACTTACCCAGTCGATGGTGGCTACAGTCAGGGCATGGGAGGAGGCTAGGGGGCTGGTGAATCCTAGTTTCCAGGGCTCATCTCCAAGGGCTTCTCTGTGGTTTAACCCGAGGCTCCTGCATTTTCTAACCTTCTCTGACCCTATGGTGTGGGCGATTAAGGGGGTTCGGACATTAGGGGACATCACAAATATGGGGGAGCTGCTGACGTTTAAACAACTTAAAAATAGATTTGACTTGCCGAATAGCCACCTGTTTAGGTTCCTACAGCTCAGACACACCTTCCAATGCCAATTCCGAGAGCAGAGAGTGGAATCACTGCCCTCTTCCTTGGAATATATGCTCCTTGAAGAAGGCCTACCTAAGGTCCTCTCCACAGCATACAAGGAATTATTTAAAATTACTCCAGCAGCAATTAAAAAATGTAGAGAGAAATGGGAGGCAGAGGTCCCAGAAATACAGGGGGAGGACTGGGATGAGCTGTGGGATAAGCCATTCAGGAATCTAGTCTCCGCTAGGGACAAACTAATACAATTCAAATTCATACACCGCTCCTACTACACTCCGGCCAGGCTTGCACATATATATCCCTCAGTCTCCTCTGAGTGCTGGAGATGCTCCCATAGTCCGGCGACGGCACACCATATCTTTTGGGAATGTGTTCCCATACAGGCTTTCTGGGAGGAGGTCGTTTCATGCCTCACAGAGGGTGTGTCTCCTGGGACTGGTGAAAGACATAGTGCCTTCCGGGGCTCATGGGACGCTCTTCTCTATTTTGCTCTTTTATGGGAAAAAGCTCATCCTTCTCCACTGGAAGAAAGTTGCACCTCCAGGAGTGACACAATGGAAAGGGCTGGTCAACAAAATGATGCCGTATTATAAGTCGACATATATAGCCAGGGGCTGTGGGAAAAAAATTGACAGGGTGTGGAAAGCCTGGTTTGAATCTCTCTGCTCTGCTGGATAAGAAGGATGGAGGGAGGGGGTCTGCCATGCATGGAGTGAGTGATAGGGGAATGAGAAGGAGCAACTAGATAATAAGCAGTAGGTTGGGGCCTCGAGTAATAAGCATAGGACTTAGGAGCATAGGACATCCCTGACACTTTCTCATGCAAGAAATTAAGGAGAGACAAGTTGGTGGAATTCGGCCAAATTCGCAACACTTGGGGGAGGTTGGCTGACTGGGCAAGGAAGGGGGGGTGGGAGATTGGGAAGTTTGAATTGTGTTGTGTACCTAGGTAGGAATTCTATGTCTAGGTAGCTTGGGATTCTGCGTGATCCCAGAGGTGCTTACAGATTGGGTAGTGCCTGGTATATAACCACTTTAGATCTGACTAAAGGTTATTGGCAGATACCCCTAATGGACTCTGCAAAAGAGAAAACTGTGTTTTCTACCCCTAAGGGATCTTTCCAGTATAAGCGGATGCCTTATGGTTTGCATGGTGCTCCTACCTAATTCCGGAGAATGATGGATAAGACATTAAGACCACATTGCCAATAAACACCCACCTATTTGGACGATGTAGTCATCCACGGTCCAGATTGGGAATCTCATTTTCCCCGGGTGCAAGCAGTAATGGATTCCCTTAGGAAAGCAGGACTCACTGCCAACCCCAGAAAGTGTGCCATAGGCTTGGAGGAGGCCAAATACCTTGGCTCCATAATTGTTCGAGGGCTGATCAAGCCTCAGATCAATAAGATTGAGGCGGTTCAAAAGAGGCCCCAACCTATAAATAAAAAGCAAGTTTGTGCATTTCTTGGAATCACAGGGTACTACAGGCGTTTTATACCCAATTGTGTCATCATTGCAGCCCCACTGACAGATCTGATGAAGGGTAGAGGATCGGTCATGATTAAGTGAAATCCTGACGTAGAAAAGGCATTTCAAATGTTGAAGCAAGCTCTTTCTGCACAACCTGTGCTCGTGACCCCAGATTTCACAAAGGAGTTTGTGGTACAGACAGATGCCTCTGATGTGGGACTGGGTGCTGTACTGTCCCAAATTAGAGACGGAGAGGAGCACCCAGTGGTCTACCTTAGCAGAAAACTTAACAGACATGAGAAGAACTATGCCATTGCTGAGAAGGCATGTTTAGCTATCAAATGGGTCTTGCCCTGAAATATCACCTGTTGGGGAGACCATTCAAACTAGTCACTGATTATGCCCCTCTTAAATGGATGTGTGATAACAAGGAGGAAAACAGTTGGGTGACAAGGTGGTTCCTTGCTCTTCAAGCATTTATGTTCACAGTGGAACATAGAACTGGGAAACACCAAAATAATGCAGATGCCCTTTCCCGTATACATTGGTTGGGACAGTTGCTTAGCCACAGGGACTTGAGCAGAGGGGGGGTATGTGACATTATGAAAGGAGAGGGGATCAATGGACATTATTTTTCACCTTGCATGCATTCATTTGCAGGAAACTAAGGTGTAATCTGGTCTGAGTTTTACCAGCCACTTTGGCAGGGTTGGTTACCAGATTTTGCGATCCACCTGTGTCCACCAACAGGTGGTATAAATAAAGCAGGTCTGGAGCAAAGAATTGATCTTGACCTGGGACTCAGGAAGCCAAAGAGAGAGCTGCTGATTTGAAGTTTGCTTTGTGAGAGAAAGAAGGTTTGCATTAGCTTTGTTTTGTGGGTGACTAGGAGAAGCCCTTCATCTGTGAGTTAGGAACCTGAACTGTTTAGTTAGTGCATGGATGGCAAGAATTTATTTTCTGTTTTGTTTGTTTGATTGTTCATGCAACCTGTTAAATAAAACTGGCTACAAGTCAGCTTTTTTTATGTAATCTTTATTTGAAAATTTTCTGATACAAAAGTATAAAAGACATAAGAATAGAAGTAGAAGCATATTATAAAACAACATTCATAGCAGTAACATTTAGACATTTAAAAATAGGAAAAAAATGGGGGGAAGAAAAGGGGGGGTAGGGGTTGGCCATAATACTATATATATAATCTTGGAATCGGCGTCAAGGTGGGAGATTGGGGCTGCAGAAACTGGTCCCAGTGGGCACCACCCAGCCCCGGACTGCCAGTTCCTTTGGATCTAGGTAGTCCCCCCAAGGGAATGGTAGGGGTCATGCGGCTAGGCTCTCGTGACACTAACCCCGACTTCTTAAGGCGTACAAGGTATACATGGCCAAGTAACAATAGAAAATAGAAGATAGGTCAGGGTATACTCAACAAAATTGTTCACATAGAATCTGTGACCCCAGTACTGTCAGCCACATGTGTGGTACTGGTTCTGCCTCCAAGGTGTACCTGGGACAGTCTGGCAAACTGGGGGTCAGCCAGGGATAACAGAGCAAGGTCTAGACTGGAGGTTACTGGTACCGAGCTGGAAATGTGTTCTTTCCAGGGCACCCAAGTGGAAACAAACCTTTTTTGAGTACCTGTGCAACTTGCCACCCACTCCTCTGCTGCTATAATCTCCCCCACCCACTCAATTCACTCTGTTTCGGTCGGAACTTGTGAGCTCTTCCAGTGGATTGGAATAAGGCTTTTAGCGGCATTGATAAGGTGGGGAAGAGCACATCTTTTATATCAAGCTAGAGAGGTGGGGTCTGACATTTTCATCAATACAGGGAATATCCTGTAAATCTGTAAATAATGTGAATAGGGGACTAGAATGCCACCTTTTTGTTGAAAGTATTTAACTAATCAAAAATTGTATGTTATAGGATGAGGGTTGCATTTTTTCCCCCCAACAATACATTTTTATTGAGTTATGCTGTTATACATGTTGTGTATACAGTGAGGGAGGCAGAGCAACAAGGTTATCACTGAACCAAACAATCAAACTTACAATAAATAAGATCATTAACAATAACTTGAGGAAACAACATCAATCAGTAGTACCAACTAATAAGTGCATCAAACAATAATAGGGGATGTCATTGGAATCCAAGGACTCCACACCGAGTGAACTTATGCATAGAGCCTGTCCTGAGAGCTATGCCCTTTTCATGGTTATGGGTTAGGTTTAGGTTAGCAACTAGCTCGGATACATTGGGCGCTTGGGCAGACCTCCACAGTCTGGTAATGAGCATCTTAGTGGACATGAGAATGATTACTACAATATCACGGAATTGAATGGGAAATTTATCAATGGTTAAATACAGTAAGGCCAATGCTGGATCTGTTTTGTTGAGGATCCCAGTGATTTATGAGACTAGATATGAGTTGGAAGACTTTATTCCAGTAACTAGTTAGGCTTTTACAGTCCCAAAATATATGTGGGAGAGTACTTGTGTGTCCACAACCTCTGCAGCAGAGAGAGGAGTTTTCAGGAGAACATTTTGCTAAATGATGCAGAGTTAGGTACCAATGGCATAGGACCTTATGGCACAATTCCCAGTGATTGAGGCAATGGGTAACACTTTGGGAATAACAAATGGCCAATTTCCATTGGTCATTAGAGAAGATATGGCGAAGATCGGATTCCCATTTAGTCATGGGGGGGGGGGTCTTGGAGAATGCCACTTTATTCTGGAGAATAGAATAGAACAACTAGGCACTTTTAGTGTTTTGGATTGGGACATGTACGAGTCTTCCAGGCTGAAGAATGTATGCTTAAAGTGAATGTAAACCCGATTTATGAAATTTGAGGTGGGCACATATATCTGCAGGGTTTTCTTATCTCTCTCCAAAGCATTGTGTCCCATAGCTCTGTCCTGCTCCGTAGCTCTGTTATCACCCAGAAAAGTTTCCGTCACATTATGATTAGAACAGCCAGAGTTTTGTGTTGAGGAGGGAGCTATAAATAGATTAGCACCGTGCTGAACAAAACAACGTAGACATCTGAAACTCTCTACCTATAAGTAGAGGCGTGTGTATTTCCTCCAATCAGCTGTCTTGGCTGTGTACCCAGGCTTCTCAGCAGTACTAAGCAGGAAGAGAATAAATCCTAACCCGAACAGCACTTTCTAAAGGATAACTACAGATGAAGACCGAAGATATGTATGTAAAACTTATATAGGGACATATGTTTAATTTCTGTGTATCATCTGAGGCTGTTCACTGTATATTTGAGGGTTTACATCCATTTTAAGGAAGGCTTGAGGTTGGCTTTCAGAAATGTGGATATGCGGATATAAGTAAAAAAGTATTTATGGCAGATGTGGAACATTTCTACTAAGTCTTCCATAGGTTTGATGTGTGACCTTTGATAGAGATCCTCCACGCAATGAATAGCTGTCCTACCATTTTTTTGTGCACAGGTTGGGGATGAGAGATCCCAAGGTAGAGACAGGGATTGGGACTGTGGAAAGGGAGATGTATCAACGGGTTTCCACATGTCCACCAGGAGGATCATTTTGAGGTCTTGAGTATGTAATAAGTAAGAGAGGGTTGCAGTTTGATAATGCTATGTCTCATATGCTGTAATCATAATCCACAACTGCTAACAATTCTGCTAATCATAGTCAGTAGTAGAAAACAGCTTTTGATTTGTTGAGCACTATTGCTCCAGCAAAGTATTTCTTCAGCTTTTTGTTATTTAAAATCAAAAAGCCAGTCAGGCATGATATGGTGTGTAGGGTTCAAATCTGAGTTTGCTTTAGTGCTTTTATTGATCGGGGAAAGCAGTTTGCTTTCAGATGCATTTTGCTTGTGTTTAAAGTGGTTGCAAACCCAAAAAAACAGGATGCAAACTGAACAGTTTATCTATTACAGCATAAGAGCTCATCTCACTTAAGCCTCGTACACACGGGACGATGATCGTACGTACGATCATCGCAAATCATATGTTGCATAATGTAACTTGCATACTGACTGCACTACACGATCGTACAAGCACAGAAAGTACGTTCAGGTGCATGTAATTAGCATCCAGCTGTTCCTGACTTCTGAGCATGCGTGTTTTGCACAATACAACTTGTTGTACCAACTGCTCTGTACACACGATACAACGGTCGTATGAGCGCTTGTTGGTATGGCCAAGTTTTCTAGTCTGCTCATACAACTCCCTTGTACGACCGTCGTATGTTTGACTGTTCTAATCGCGCATACGAACGATCGATATTGCATGCAACGGTCGTTAGTACGACCTGTTGTATACGATCGTCGTCCCGTGTGTACGAGGCTTAATACTTAGTCCTCCCCAATTTGATCATAACAAAAATCCTGACACCAGCAAAGAAATAGTAGTGCCAACCCCCTCACCTTTAATTGACAGACATTTGGAGGAGATTTATGCTAAGCTAAACTAGTGTGATTACTGAGGGAGTGCACAGATGGAAGGAGAGTCCAATGATGTTATGACTCAATCTCCTGAGCCCGTAGACACGCCCATGCACCAGAGTTTTTTTTGGAAGGCTGTGACAGGCGCAGGGATGAGAAAACAGGTAAAACAAATACACTTTGGATTTGCATTATGAGAGCTAAAACGTGGTGCATGTCTTTGCTAATTGCTGCACATTACAAACCACTAGAACCACTTCAGCCCCGAAAGGATTTACCCCCTTAATGACCAGGCCCTTTTTTGCGATATGGCACTGCGTTACTTTAACCGACAATTGCGCATTCGTGCGACCCTGTACGCAAATAAAATTGATGTTGTTTTTCCCCCACAAACAGAGCTTTCTTATGGTGATAGTTGATCAACTCTTTATTTTTTACACTATAAAAAAAAAAAGACAGACAATTTTGAAAAAAAAAACAATATTTTTTACTTTTTTGCTATAATATATATCCAAAAAAATATATAAAAGAACCAATGTATTCATCAGTTTAGGCCAATATATATTCTACATATTTTTGGCAAAACAATCCAAATAAGCGTATATTGATTGGTTTGCCCAAAAGTTATAGCGTCTACAAAATAGGGGACAGATTTAAGAACTTTTCCTTTTTTAATTGTTTTTACTGGTGCCGCGTGTGCACCCGCCGTATCTCTTACACAAAATGCCGTACCAGTACAGCTGTTCACGCAACAAAGCCACCTTGCCACAGTATATCTTCAACGGGCAGTCAAGAAGTGGTTAAGATCAGTTTGATATCCTTCAGCAGTTGACATGCAGTTGGCCTCTTTCTAAGCAGCTTCAAGCTGCTTTTGCATTCCCTTTGACTTTTATGGGAAAAAGCTGTTAAGTCCTTAACGTACTGTTCCAAACAATTGCAAAAAGCCTTGGTGGCTTGCAGTTCCCTCCTTGTATGCTAAGCCGTAGAACTTTGGTGTAATGCTGAATTCTGTTTTGGTCAATGTAACCTTACAGTTCTGTTATCTAGTTTTTGTTCCAAAGTCCTTCAGGCGTCAGTGTGATCTTGAAATTATGTAAATGAATGATGTGTCATATCAGTAAAGGTTGCTTTAATACAATGCAACCATGATTCAGGTTAGTTTTTGTTTATCTCTCAAGTGCCCATATTGGTAAAGACCTGTGTAGCTTGCATCTTTCGTTAAGCATTTTTTCCTTTTTTTTCCAGCCAGTACCTACATGTCAATGTAACTATCTATCTATATTATACTGATAAAAGGCAGGAATCCCAGTAAATACAATGCTGTAGGTATTTCCATTATGATTATCACATATTGTGAATACCAGCTGCATTTAATTGATTAGATTACAGTAACATGTTTAAGATTTATCAGGGACACATTTAAAGCAGTATTAAACCCAAAAGCAAACATTTATTATGCTTCAGCTTACCAATTCTTAAATGAGATGGCTGTATTCCTTTTTTTCCTTTATTTTCACCTGGTGATCTGCCCTGTAGTCTGCTTTTTAACAGAAGAAGCTGTCACGGAGCTGTAGCAGTTAGAGGGATGGGGTACACCATTTACTACTGACACAGGTGCTTACAATGGTCAGCTTTTATTATTTTTGTAAAACCTTTATCTCAAAAAGTTGCTGTAACTGCTTAAAATGTGTTAGCTGGATCACAGTTTTTCTACTTTCCGCTTTAATGTACTAAATGTTGATGATATATACTCTGTACCGGATTATTGTACATGAACTTCCATTCTTTTTGACTCCAAAGTATTGATGTACACCCTATATATTTCAATAAAGTATTTGAAAAAAAAATGTGTTAGCTGGAATCTGGCTTCAATTTGTTAGTGTATCTAAATCTGCTAGTATATCTCACACTCCCCTCCCCCCAGATTAACAATGCTGCTGTCTATAGGAGTCACTGTTGCTCCTTCACCCACAGTGTAGGCATTCTGATACAGAAAGTGTATTAGTGTTGGGATCACTAGGTGAAAACAGTGAGGAAAAAGCCTAAAAAAGCAAAGTAATGTAGCCACCAGATCTGAGGATTGGTAAGCTGCACTCCATAAGCAGATATATGGACAACCACATACTTGCAGGATATTTAGCAGAAAGAAAAACCTTGAGATGGCTGGATCATGTCTTCATTTTATAGGATCCCAATGCTGTCATTCATAACCACAAGAATTATCCAATGTAGCACTGTGAGGGTCGCTTGAAGAATCTGTGCCCCACTGGTTGCCCCCACTCTGCAAGACCTCTGACACACTGGGTTCAGTCATTTTAACTGTTGACACCAATAATAAGAGACCCACGCAACACCAGTGAAACAAGTTTGTTTACTACAGCAAGTTGACATATAGGGTGTATAACATGAAACTGTAGCACACAACGATGGCCTGACAAACACAGTATATCACTAATGTAAAAATGCAGTTCAAGGAATTATTTTAATAAGGGCCCTTTCACATGGGCTTATCCATTTTTGGATTCCGTTTTGCTCAGCGGGGATCGCTCCGTTGATCCCCGATGAGCCGACGGACGACAGTTCCGTCTCCGCTCATTGAGTGGAGATGGATCTGTCAGAGCCCCGCACTGCTCTATGGAGATCAGATGAAAACGGACCGTCTGTCCATTTTCATCCGATCCAATTCTACAGATAGATGGAAAATAGGGTTTCCATCTGTCTGGATTTCATGGACAGGATCAGATTGGAGAGCAGCAGATGTCAGCAGACATATCTGCACTGACATACGCCGCTCCATAGGGCTGAATGGAGCGTTCGTTCAGGTCCTCCTGAAAAACTGACACGTGGGCCTGAATGGAAAGCCTGGGACCTAAAGTAAAATTGTAAAGAACACAGTATCTCTAAATACAATTAAACCCTTTTTTTTAAATATACCTATACCTATGTGAACAGGTAGCAGAAAGGTAGGGGACTAACAGTTTGTGTTTATGTCAGACCACACCTGTCTATCTCCTCAACCCATGGGTCATTAACATTAAACAATTATCAAATTATTCCAAAACTTTTATGTTTAAATTGGCTGGCTCCTTTAAACATAGTTCCAGAGAGAGGAGAGCAGACCCCTTGTGTGACACAACTCTATTCAATAATGCAAATGAGGAGAGAATTAAATGGTTTAATAATCTCTGTGGGATCCAGCAAATCTTCAGCTAGCTCTTGTGCAGCACCTGAAACTACGAATACTGGAGGCCTGTGCTAGCATTTCTCCTGCGGTGTTGCTATCAGTGTGTGAAGAGTGGGAGAAGAGGGTTGCATTGGCAATCCAACACAATGGGCAGCACATTGAACACATTTTATAAGTGGTCAGAAACTTGTAAATAACTCATGAAAAAATAAAGTTACATTAAAACCAAGCACACCATTGCTTTTCTTGTGAAATTCCCAATAAGTTTGATGTGTCACATGACCCTCTTCCTATTGAAAAAACAAAAGTTGGATTCAAAATGGCCAACCTCAAAATGGCCACCATGGTCACCACCCATCTTGAAAAGTTTCCCCCCTCACATATACTAATGTGCCACAAACAGGAAGTTAATATCACCAACCATTCCCATTTTATTAAGGTGTATCCATATAAATGGCCCACCCTGTATATCCTCAAGCTAAAGCAACAGAAATAACTAAACATGATTTTTGTCATCATAGTTGCCTGCTCTGGTTGGATAACAAATGATAATGTTTTTAAACACGGCAGGATACATATTGGCAAATCTAAACCATATCAAAGTATAAAATTTTGTAGTGCAACACTAGCATCTACTGCAGGTAGTGTGTGCTTGTGCGTGTGTGCATGAAAGGTTAAGGGTTAAATACACCATATGCCCAAAACAAAGTATGCCTAAAACTGAAATCTAGGCAGGTTAAAATAAACACCAATTCATACAGGTAAGTGGTCTTTAGAAGGTTATTAAATAGTGTAAGTACCTGAATTTGATTTTGCATCAATCTCTCATAATCTCCTATACAGCATTCTCAGAACGGGCAAGGGAGATACAGCACTGGGAGCTTATTAATTGTGCTGCAGTGCTAAAAAGAGTATACTGGAGGAGTAAAGAGCAGCTTGACAGAGAGATGAGCTGATCATTCAGCTGCTTCTCCTTCACTGTCCAATCAGGCAAGAGGCAGGAAGAAACGTGTTTTATTACTTTACCACAATACAGAAGGGTCCACTCTCCAGCCTTGTGGATCTGTGTAATTTGGGGGCGTATAAATCCCATGAAGAAATGAAGAGAAATATGAAAAATTTGGCAGGTAAATCAACTGTCATACTGCATGTTTATCATCTGTATATTTAGCTGTTGATCTGGGTCCAGCTTTAAGCCCCATACACAGGCCGGCTTCTGTTGGATGAGCATGCTGGAAAACCAACAGCCGATTGGCTCCCGATTAGCACTTTTAACCAATGGCTGGAAGCGCTGACCAGAGCGTTCTGGCAGGGGGGCTGTCCAATTGTCAGAACACAACAGCTCAGCGGGGGAGATCGCTATACTAATGTCCGATTGTTAGTACAGTGGCTCCGACCAGAGCTCCTAGTTTTTTTTTTCGTTCAACAAACGAAAAAAAAACTAGTGGTGTGCACCAAATATTAATCTATCACTGTGAAGTTATATTGGCAGATAACAATGGTTATCTCATTCATGATTTCTGATGCTCGGGTTCAGCTGACACCTGTATATGGGTGTACTTGTTTATGTCCATAGAAAACATTGTATGTGGATAATTATTATCCAGAAAACAATGCTTTGTAGAACTTCTTATTTTATTAAAAAGGAAACCATTAGGACGTCATGCAAGATTCAATAACAATAAAAGCCGGATAATTAGGACAAATTTCACAACATTAGAAGACTTGTGTGTAGGCACCATTTATCTAGAAACAACAGAATGAGGTCAGGTAGCTCTTGCCTGAGAACAAGCTGCTACTATGTTAAAATGGCGAGCAGCCGGTAAAATAATCCGGTTATGTCTGTAAAAAGTGTACTGTACATAGCCATATTATAGAGATTAATTGATATGACAGCAGAAGGTGAAACTAAAGTACATGGCCTGTATTTTATAATCTAAGATGATTTATTGCAATAGGTCAAAGGAGTACAAGTGGGAATCACTGAAGTACTTTTAGTTCCCAAAAGTCATTGCATGGCAAAGATGGATTTAGATCACAATCTTTTATTTGGTGGGCACCTTGAGTTCACAGGTGTCTGAAATCACAATCTTGACATTTGTTTGAGATAGCATATTAAAAAATATTAACATATTTCCTGGCGCATTCATTATTTAAACTCTTTAATGTTATGCTCCTTCTCTCCAGCATTTCAAATAGTCATATTACAAAAAGGAAACATTTTTCTGAATGGCTTTAATTTAACACTTTAATAAAATTGTGCACATAATAAAATGTATGTAGCCTCATAATTATTTAAAACCTCAAATTTTAGTATACTGTATTTTCTAAAAGTAGAGACCCTGTAGAATGAAAAGAAGGTAGTTGCATTTTTATGTTACAAGATAATTGTGCTACTATTTATCAAATCTATATTTTCAGAAAAGCATACACACAAATACATTTTAATGTACAGAAACGCAATATAATACGCAATGTTTGGGTAAAATATAAAAAAATTAGGTTGAGCTGAGTAAATCGATACCAAATATGTGAGTCTTCAAAAATTCACATATAGTTACATAGTTAGTGAGGTTGAAAAAAGACACAAGTCCATCAAGTCCAACCTATGTGTGTACTTTTATGTCAGTATTACATTGTATATCCCTCAATGCTTTGGTCCCTTAGGTGTGCATCTAGTAGTTTTTTGAATGTATCTATACTCCCGGCAGAGACCACTGCTTGTGGAAGAGAATTCCACATTCTCACTGCTCTTACCGTAAAGAAACCTCTAAGCATTTTAAGGTTAAACCGCCTTTCCTCTATTCTTAGTGAATGGCAGCGTGTCTTTGTGTGCTCCCTTGCACTGAATAGTTTTGTCCCTATAGTGGGGTCATCAGTACAGTATTTGTACATTAAAATCATATCCCCTCTCAAGCATCTTTTCTCCAGAGAGAATACGTTTAGTGCTTGTAATCTTTCCCCATAACTAAGGTCTTCCAATCCCTTAATTAGCTTTGTTTCCCTTCTCTGAACCCTTTCCAATACCAGGACATCCTTCTTGAGGACTGGTGCCCAGAACTGGATGACATACTCCAGGTGCGGCCTCACCAGAGACTTGTATAGTGGGAGAATTATTGTTTTATCCCTGAAGTTAATCCCTTTCTTGATGCATGCCAACACTTTGTTAGCTTTGCTTGCAGCAGCTTGGCATTGCATGCCACTGCTGAGCCTGTTCTCTACTAGGACCCCTAGGTCTTTTTCCATTCTAGTTTCCCCCAGGGGCTCCCCCTCTAGTGAGTAGTTTGCGTTCATGTTCTTGGTACCCAAATGCATTATCTTACATTTTTCTACGTTAAATCTCATTTGCCATTTGTCTGCCCATCCCATTAATTTGTTCAGATCTTCTTGTAAGGTTTCGACATCCTGTGGAGAGTTTATTGTCCTGCTTATCTTGGTATCATCCGCAAATATTGAGATTGAGCTCTTCACCCCGTCCTCCAAATCATTTATAAATAAATTGAATAGGATTGGTCCCAGGACAGAACCTTGGGGAACCCCACTTTCTACACCAGACCATTCTGAGTATTCCCCATTTATCACCACCCTCTGGACTCTCCCCTGCAGCCAGTTTTCAATCCAGGTACTCACCCTTTGATCCATGTTGAGGGATCTTAGTTTGTACAGTAAACGTTTATGGAGAAGTGTATCAAATGCTTTTGCAAAATCCAGATACACCACATCCACATGCCTTCCTTTATCTAGATGGCAGCTCACCTCCTCATAGAAGGTTAATAGATTGGTTTGGCAAGAACGATTCTTCATGAACCCATGTTGATTACCACTAATGATACAGTTCTCATTACAATACTCATGTATATAATCCCTTATCAATCCCTCCAAGAGCTTGCATATTATTGATGTTAAGCTAACTGGTCTGTAATTCCCAGGGATATATCTTGATCATTTTTTATATATTGGTACCACATGCCTTGACACAGCAAAGAACTATTGTAATAAAAAATGTCCATAAGTGATACTTTGGAAGTCTCTACAGCTCATCAATTTAGAGTTAACTGAGTTATGGCCCTAGAATTATTGCTATGGCTCTAGTGTGCATGGTAATGATTGATATGAATAGAGCAATTGTTTTCACATGTGTTCACACTGGATGCATGCATTTCTGTTCATATGTACAAGGGGATGAGGGTTTTTAAAAACATATTTGGATACTTTTTAAATGTATTTTTATTAAACTTAAATTTTTTGAAATGTTTTAAAATGTAACTTTGTTGCTATTACAAGTGGAGTGATTAGTCCCCTATATGATAGCATAATGTAGGTGACAGGTTCTTTTTAATGAGATAAAAGGGGTCTATTAGACCCCTAATGTCACCTCTGAACTTCAGTGAAGCTGACTGAGCACAGAACAATCAGCTTATTTCCTGGCCTGAGAGGCAAGAGAGATTGACAGCTCTGAACCCGGAGGTGCTCAGAAATTATTTACAGGGGAGATCAGTGAATCGATGCTTGTTCTTATCCCACTGCTTTCCATCCTGATACTCAACCATTCTTAGGCCTCAAGGGGGGACAGGTGAGCCCAGGACACATAGTGGTTGGGGGGAAGGTGGGAGGTATTGGCTTGACTACCAGTGCATAGAAGTGATTTGGCAGCTTTACAGCTGATGAATCACATCTATGTGAAAGCTGGCAGCTGGGAATAAAAATGTAAGAAAACTCCCAACTATTATAGTGATTGAGAGTTTGTATGTGTGTGTCAGTGCTGCCAGCACCAGTATATTTAATTTGGCATCAGTGAAAGGGTTATTATGGATTCTTAAAAAATCAGTTCTTAATACCAAAACGTCAAAAAAGCATCTATGATAATAAAACAGCAGAAAGGTTTAAAATGGCTCTAGGATAATAGAAAAATGACAGCGTATGATGGAAATATGAAGCATTACATTTAGTTGCACATAACAAGGTTGATTGAATAAAGTGGTTGTAAAGGCTAAAGGTTTTTACCTTAATGCATCCTCTGCATTAAGGTTAAAAAACTTTTAGGTGCAGATCCCTCCCCCCAAATACTTACCTGAGCCTGGCCTCGGTCCACCGCTGTGCCTAAGTGGTGCTACTATCTCTCTCCCTCCTCACTGGACTCAGTGAGAGCAGTGGAGCCACTAGCTCCTGCTGCTGTCAATCAAATCCAGTGGGAAAGCAGGGGTCAGGGCCCAGCTATGCTGTGTGTGTCAGTAGATGAACACAGTGCGGCTAGGGAATGTGCCCACACAAGTACCCCCCCAACAAGCAGACTGCTATGGGGGTTCTCAAAGGCAAGAGCAGCCAGGAGTGCCAGTGGTGGATCCCAGAAGAGGAGGATTATGGTTACTGTGTGCAAAGCCATTGTACAGAACAGGTAAGTACAACAAGTTTATTTTTTTTTTTAAATCCTTTAATATCACCTTAAAGACTGCTTAGTGTCTGTTCAATTAGCAAAGTGAACATTTTTTTATTCTTAATAAAAATCCACTTCAAAATATGTATATTCACTAAACTTGGTAAGAAAAGCTAATTTTTGAGTTCTTTGAATACTCAATCATGAGCAAGGGAAACATTGCATTTTTTTCTTGCACATAATCAGATGATTGGAGTGAACAAAACTTCAGCTTTGCAAATCAACCTCAGTGTCAGAGTTATTTAATTATTTTTATTTTCCACATTTGTGAAGTTATTCTTTAGCGTAAATAGGCTTAATAAATAAATGTAAAATAAAAATCATTTACTTTACATTAGCCAATATAATAAAAATATAGATGCATTTCAAACCCTCTCCCAAAGAAGCCCCATGTACCCCGTTTGATTTTTTCTTTGGGGAAAAAAATAATTGTAACAGTTGTAAATGTAACAGCATGGAATAAAACTGCACTTAAAAATACTGCAGTCAAGTTTTTCATTTCATAAGTAACAAATCATAAATAGATTGAGATTATTGCAAAAAAACAATTGCTCTATGATTTATTTTAAATAAATAGATTATTCTCATTGCTTTAGATTTTTACTATAGTTTTTATAGACCTACATTTGATAACTATATGACATTTAGGGTAATGTAAACTATACAATACATAATTAAATATCTTGCACTTCTTGTGATAAAAACATGTAATAAAATGTGTTATACACCATGCAATGACTCACCATTTTGTTCTCTTTGTACCCCAGCAGCTAGTAGGTCTGGTTCCCCAAGGCTTATATCATTAAGTCTGGTTCCTAGACACTCCACACACAGGCACTTACACCACTCCTCAGCTTCCAGTTCTGGAAAAAAAGATGCAAAGAACGGCTCAGTGAAAAAATGATTGACTATCTGTGCTATAATGCATATGCGTTACTATAGCTTACATCTACATACAGTATCTTCAGTATAATTTGACATGGTTTTCTTGTAACATGTAATAAGTTATGCTTAATTTCTTTGGAATGACATATCAACATAAAACAAGCCTGAGATTCCATTTATAGTGAGAGATAATTAGACAGTTTCAAAGGGACTCCAAATGTGCTTGTTTGGTGAAAACCAAATGTAATGAGTCCATATCTTTCTATATATTTTTAATTTAAATCTTTCACAAAATCTCTAAAAATAAGAAGTAGCACAGAAAAACCTTTGATTACAAAAACACACATTTCCTGTTCAAATGATTAGATGATCATAAATGTTGGACAGAATTTTACAGACTCTATGCATTAAACATTATTAGGAATGACAGATATGTGTTTGCTTAGCATACTATGTATTCATTATTGACACTGTATTGCTGCTTTTTATATTTCCAGTTGAATATTGTCCAATGTTTTTTTTATTTTACTTACTATGAAAAAATCCTGCTCAGATAGTGCACTTATTGTTCTTCCTTTGCAATTAGGCTACAGACAGTAACTGTTTAGCAGCGATAGGCCTTTTACATTACATTTGGCTTCAGAAATGATTCCAAAAAGTCTGCATTTGTGATTGCTACGTGTTTCATATACTGTCCAATAGAATTGCAAATCTCTGTGTCCTATTACACCCTGATGTTCTTGATAAGTGCAAACCAAATGGGGTTAACAGTGCAGTGCTAGGAAAAAACATTGATGGTGAAAAAATCCTATGGATAAATTCAAATATCCATTATCATTGTGCAAAAATAGTGATAGGCTTAATAGGCTTAGCATTACATGTGCAAAAATAGCAATAAATGTGATAAATTGATTGAGGTAGATATAGTAAATATATAATATAGTGCAAAAAAAGTGAAAAAACAAAAAGTGCACCAATCACAATACATGAATTGTGTCCATAATTAACATCCAGTTCATAGAGGCATTTGGAGGTAGTAGCTGAATAGATATAAAAAGGTTCACATGTGCAGTCCAAAGGGAAGAAATGGAGTGGCAGCTTCAACAATACAGCACTCGTGCACTAGGGATCCACCACCAATCAATAGGGAGCTTACAAGAACTAGTGGACTTAGAAAGGCATACGCCAACTAAGTTGACCAGGCAGCGTGTGTAACACACCAACAATGGAATTTCCACGTCTTTCCTATCTCCACATCGATATGGGATGATCACTGTATCAATAGTGCGGACCTCACTTGTGTTGACACATTCCACCGAGGTTATAAATCTGCATATCTTTTTACAACCGGGTGTATACTGTGGCAGGAGTTTGTTTGAATTGTGGCAATTACTTCCTGATACACACAAATAAAAACAATATATCTGGCACGCAATACGGTGCTGTATCGCTAAAAACGCCCCTAGATTAAACCAGGAGTGATATTAAGTCCATATAGGTCTATTACTAGACTTTTTTCTATATAGCAGTGGGTAGGAGGCTGCTGTCTTCAGAGTAAGCCAGCACTGCATGAAAACAAATAGGGGGAAGAAACGAAGTGCCACCTAAGTGCAGAGATTCAATCACATTTATTGCACACAACTTTAAAACACTTACAAGATGTAAGTTGAACAGTAGTTCAGCAATGGGATGTGGAAGGGAGGATGATGTCCTGGATCGTTCCCCAATAGTCACGCCATTTGCTTGGAGGGTGGTTTTCAAGTAGCTACCTCAGAGCATCCTGCGGCCACCACAGGCTTTCTACAGGCCTGTAGAAGGAGCTGGAACTACACGCGCATAGCCTGTGCCTGCCCAGTTGTTCCAGGGTTCTCCGTGACATCACTTTTGCCTCACTCCATGCTGATCGCTTCCTGGTGGCCACAGGACGCTCTGAGGTAGATGCAGGAAAACCACTCTCCAAGCAAAGGGCGTGACTATTGCGTAACGATCTGGAATAGCATCCTCTCTTCCACATCCCATTGCTGAGCTACTGTTCAACTTACATCTTGTAAGTGTTTTAAAGTTGTGTGCAATAAATGTGATCAAATCTCTTCACTTAGGTGGCGCTCCTTTTCTTCCCGCAATTACTTCCTGAGAATGAGTGCTGTATTGTTGAAGCTGTGACTCCATTTCTTCCCTTTGGACTGCACATGTGAACCTTTTTTATATCTATTCAACTACCTCCAAATGCCTCTATGAACTGGATGTTAATTATGAACACAATTCATGTATTGTGATTGGTGCACTTTTTGTCTCTTCACTTTTTTGCTATATATTATATATTTATCTATCAAGTTTATTGCTATTTTTGCACATTTAATGCTAAGCCTATTAAGTCTATTGCTATTTTTGCATATTGTTAATGAATATTTGAATTTATCCATAGGATTTTTCACTTTCAATGTTTTTTTTTCCTAGCGCTGCACTGTTTACCACATTTTCCTTTTGCAATATTGTCTGTTGTTGTGCTGGCTGCTTATTTGATATTTATTGAGATAGTGCAGTATTTTGCTTCATATAAGTGCAAACCAAAGACGAAAAAAGTTTAAGGCACACTGTTACAAATCACTCAATTTCCTGGCATTTTCACTCTCCTGTCCAACTCCAAAGTTTTAGGCCTAGTACAACCAATTGTTTTTTTTTTTTTACATTCAACCCAGCCCCCCCACCAGAACACTCCGATCAGCGCTCTTAGCCATTGGCTGAGAGTGTGGATTGGGAGCCTGCCGGCTGCTGGTTTTCCAGCATGCTCATCTGACATAAGTTTGCCAAAGGTCCAGCTTCTGTCAGACCGGCTGTCTTACACACAGCCGAATGTCGGACATTTTTTATTGAACCGGCCGATGCTGTCTGACATTCAGCCCATGTATACTTTTTATTTCCCCACTGCCTGTGCCTAGCTATGTGTCCTTAACCTATCAGATATTTTTTCTGTTAAATACATACATGCTAAGTCATGATGTAAAGGATATTAAGGATGATAATGTGACAGACCCAACCAAAACAGAGGCTTTTTGAGGGCACTGCAGGGTAGCCTCTTGCCTACTGACTATGGGCCCTGGCTTTTGAGGAAGCTACAAGCATTCAGGATGATGCACTGTTATATAAAGCAAGATTACATTATCACATTTAACAGTCAAGGAATCCATGATAGTCTCTGCCAACTTGAAACTTAGTGACAAGATGGATGTGAAAAGAAAGCTGGTCATAGAGATTTTGGCAGCCCTGGGTCTTCTTTCTTGGGAACTGGTGTTGAACTTTCTAGGTGAGCACTGACCTGAGTTACCTAGGCTTGGCTAGGTGACTAGCTGTTAATTAGCTTACTGTTAATTATATCACTGTTAGCTGTAAGTTGCTAGCTGTTGATTAGCTTACTGTTTATGTTTATGTTAGCTGTTCATTAGATGCACTGTCAGATGTACTAATGATATCACTGTTTAAAGTTTGCATTGTTTAGGATAATGTGATCAAGCTCTTATCTGATTTTGTGGGGTATATATTCTGTGTGAATTTACAATAAAGTCAGTTCCAATTTGCATCTAGACTAATGCCATCCAGTTCTTGTGTGCAATGCTCAGCTATAATATCTGATACCTGGTCCCAGAGTGGAGGAAGCTGTATTTTGGCAGAGGTACCCAAGCAGGGTGCCAGGGTGCCAGGCAGCCTGTCACAGATGGCACTCTAGAAATTCTGTGGCTGTTGACAATTCACCAGTAGCAGGGTCCCTATAGATCATTTGCTGGTCACATGAAGGCTAGTGAGGGACATGCGGCAGTGTTTCCATCAGCAAGGAAGCAATGCATTGATACAGGTCATTTTTTTTGCACTTCTTAAGGACCCTGTTGCTGATGAGTTGTGGCTAGTGACAAAATTGCCAGTGTGCCATGGACCTATCACTATCTAAAGATGTTTTAAACCTCTTAAAGAGATTACAGTTCTCCCATAACAGTGTCTTCAACTGTTTTTCTCAACAGAAAGATGGAGCCACCTTTGTTCAATCATCATGTATGCTCAGCATTTACTACTTGGACTGGCTCAGAAATTACACAATAATGTATAATGTTGCCTACACAGTTTTGGCTTTGTTCACAAAGGCCTAACACAGATCAGCCCCTGCTGCCTCCTCTAACCTACCAAGTAAAAGGATACTGAGAAAAGGCTTCCTTCTGCCTGGAGAAGACTAAACATAATTTCGACCCAAGCAAAGTTATTTGCCTGGAGCTCAAGGACTGCGTTTAATGACAAAAGGTGGGGCTTTTCTTAAAATGATACTGTTGCTGTAAATTGTGACATTCATTGCATTTAGTCATGCAGACTAGTAAAGTTACTGAAAGGTCAACTTTTAACCATGATCTCAGTGAACAATAGCGATGTTCAAAAAGAGGGAGAGGGCATACCAATAGATGACTTTTCTTGTTTGCATATTATAATTCCTGGGCAACTATTGAAACGTACAGGAAGGCACCTAAGTGTGTCAAAATTTGATCTATATTGCCATTTTATGAATGCTTATTTAACCACTTCAATATTGGGCACTTTTACCCCCTTCCTGCCTAAGCTGATTTTCAGCTTTCAGTGCTGTCACACATTGAATGACAATTGCGTGGTTATGCAACACTTTACCCATAAGAAATTTTTATCATTTTTTTTCACACAAATAGAGATTTCTTTTGGTGCTATTTTCTAAACAAAAAAGATGAAAAATTTTGAAAAAAAAACGTGATTTTTGCAAATAAATAATATTTTTTCATAAATGTAGGTCAAAATGTATTCTGCTAAATTTCTTTGGTCAAAATAAACCAAATCAGTGTTTATTATTTAGTCTGTAGAAAATGTATAGAGTCCACAAACTGTGGTATATATTTCTGAAAATTGATCAATCCTGATATACTGACACCCTATCTCATTTCATGAGGCCTGAAAACGGCAGGAAGGTACAAATACCCCCAAATGACCCCTTTTTGGAAAGTAGACAGTCCAATGTATTTAATAGGAGGCATGGTGAGTTTTTTGAAGTTGTACTTGTCACAATTATTTGCAAAATGAAGAACTTAAAAGAAAATGCATAAAAATGTCATCAGTGCTTCCACGGGTCCTCTCACACTGGGGTGCTGCTTCAGTAAACTGGAGATGCCTCAGTCGGAGAGGTTCAGTTTTTTACAAATCCCCCACTATCTACATTCAATCTGGCCTAATAAACCGGACCCTCCAACTATTACAACCTATGAAGCATGGTGCACTGGCATCTCAGACCAAAGAGGGGGGATATCCTTGATATATTCACTCCTTGCCGATACCTGCTCCAAAACTTCCTATGCCCTCGCATGGGAGAGGGAGCTCAATATTTCATGGGACCCTGATCTTTGGAATATTTGCTTACAGCGCTCTTCCAAGGGGATTGTTAACGTCGCTCTTATCGAGGCCAATATTAAAGTATTCTTACGATGGTACAGAGTTCCTTACACTCTGGCCAAAATTTTCCCTAACGCCTCTCCTTTTTGTTTCAGAGGCTGCTCCCATATGGGCACGATGCTACATATTTGGTGGACTTGTCCATGAATACGGAGTCTCTGGAACAAAATCTTTGCAGTTCTGCGCAAAATCACTGGGGTCTTGATTCCGCAGACTCCTGAGATTGCTCTGCTGAACCACCGAATTGACAAATTAAGCAAACACTCACAACGGCTGGCTCTTTTTATACTTGCGGCTACCAAAATCACTATAGCCAAATACTGGAAAAAATCCTTGGTACCTTGGGCCGCGGTCAAGCGCAAAATTATGTGGATAATGGCGCAGGAGAAAATGGTTAGCATCCTGTTAGACAAAGTGCAACTCTTTGAGCTAGTCTGGGAACCGTGGATGCAATTTGCTCACATCCCACTATTCCCAGGCGCATCAGTCCTCTGATGTCCTCCCCCCCACCCATATGACCCAGGAGAATTCTCCTCCTTGCCAACTTTCCCTCTCGTCTCTTTTCCTTTTCTTCTCCTTCTAAAACTCTTTCCTGTTGCACACTGCTCTTTCCATTTTCTTCTCTCTTATCTTTTTCCATTCATACCTGGTAGGAACTGGAGCTTTAAGATAGCCTAACTTGACACTCAGTAATGCTTCAAGTTGTGACACTTTACTTTGACAGTCAGGTACAGGCCAGATCTCCCTCGGAGAGGTGGAATTCCTCCGTTCATTTCTTGGGGGGGGGGGGGGGTGGCTGGAGGCCTCTGACCCACAGCTTGTTCCCTTTAGGGGCGGGGCGGAGTACTCTGGGTGCCCTAACTCAGAAATAGCATGTCGGTCTTCATGCATAGGAGAGATCTGCAGGTTAGCTCTGATTGTCTCAGCAGTCAACTAGTACATTTATCTAAAGACTCTAGGATACGATTATGCTTAATGTAACTATACTAGTGGTCTGGGCCATGTGCCCATACATGTCATGTGATGTCTATGTTTCCTGATTCTGCTATAACTCTGTATTCCTCAAGCATTTGTATTCTATCCTTTTTCAATAAAAATTATTGACAGTAAAAATGTCACCAGTGCAGTACAACATTATAATATAACAGTATGTAAAAAAAAAAATAAAATAATATTTTTACATTTTTTTTTCTTTTTAACCACTTCAATACTATGCACTTAGAACCCTTTACTACCAGACCAATTTTCAGTTTTCAGTGCTGTTGCGCTTTGAATGACAATTACGCGGTCGTGCGATGCTGTACCCAAACAATGTTTTTATCATTTTGTTCCCACAAATAGAGCTTTCTTTTGGTGGTATTTGATCACCCTTGCGCTTTTTATTTTTTGCGCTGCAAATAAAAAAAGACCGAAAATTTTGAAAAAAAAAATTCTCTATTTTTGTCACAAAACTTTCTAAATAAGTAAATTTTCTCCATCACTGGTGGGCACTGATGAGGCTACACTGACGGGCACTGATGTGGCAGTACTGATTGGCACTGATGAGGCGGCACTTATGAGGTGGCACTGATGATGAGGCACTTATATGCAGCGATGATGAGCACTGTTAGGCGGCACTGATAAGCAGCACTGACGGGTACTGAGAGGTGGCACTGATATACAGCACTGATGGGCACTGATATGCAGCAATGACGGACACTGCTAAGCGGCAGTGATGGGCACTAATGGACAGCACTGATTGGCACTCATAGGCGGCACTGGGCACTGATAGGTGGCACTGATGGGCACTGATAGGTGGGCACTGGTAGGTGGCAATGGTGGGCACTGATGTGTGGCACTGGTACACACTGATAGGGGGACTGGTGGGCACTGATAGGGGCACTGGTGGGCATATACATTAATAGGGGCT
>BLSH010517351.1:118174-135149 GCA_018402905.1 Glandirana rugosa | reverse complement strand
AGTGTCGATTAGTTTTGTTTGACTTATTTATGTAAAATAAGTCATTTTTTCTCTCTTCGATGTGGTCGAAGAGTTTTCTCGTCTGTGTAAAATAACCTATATGTAATTTTATGTTGTTTGTATTTTTTACGAACGAATATCGTTACTTTAAGTGACGATATTAGTTAGTATTACACATTTTTTTTAGGACTAGTGAAGGGGTCTCATCATGTCACAATATCATTGTGACATAACGAGACCAGTGTCACGAAATTTTTTTTAGTATGTTCTTAAATTTTTACATTAATTGGTGAAGGGCTGGCGGCATACGTCTTACTGCCGGCCCTTCCTGGTCACATGGTAAAGTGCTTCGGATCGAAGCACTTTACTGAGATCGGCATTGCGGGGGGTCAGACTGACCCCCCACACCACCGATCGCCGTGATGCGCGCCCCCCCCGGCGCGGCGGCTTGTTATCCTGAGGGCGTCATATGACGTCCAGTCAGGATAACTCAGCCACTTCCCGGCCGTCATTCTGCATACGGCGGTCGGGAAGTGGTTAATTACATTTTTAAATTCTTGTATGATTTTTTTTAAAGCACTGTGACCAGAGCAATACAGTGTTACTATAACACTGTACTACTCTGGGGAAGTGATCAGGATTTTTTTTACACATTATGATTGATTATAGCAGTGAATTTCATTGCTATAAGCAAGCATTTTTTATGTTTGTTGTATTTTAATGTATATCCAATAAAATGTGTCTGCTCTTTTGAGAAGCTGGTGTAGCTTCTCTCTTTTTTACTGAATAAAATGTATTTATTCAGTTTGTTTTGATTAGCTGTGATTGGCCAGAACGAATCACATGGTACAGATGGGCTGTAGCATGTGATCACTGTCACCAATCACAGCTAGCAACACAATTGTATACAATGGATGGCATGAAATTAAGCCATCCATTGTTTAGAGTTGTCATGTGATCTGCTGTGATTGGTCAAATATCACTTTAAATCTGCTGAGACTAGCAGTCGGAGGTAGTAGTGCTTTAGAAACCTACTGCATATATACAGATATGAAACTTAGCTTAGAAGTGCCTAGGCACCCTCACATACCAAGGTGTGCATTGCTATTTTCTGGAGTAATTCAATACAAAATGTATATTATGCAGGATATTGCTTGGGAAAAAAACTACTTTAGTGCAAATAATTTGGACAATACATACAAAAATGACTAAAGTAGGACAAAGGAGGCTGTGTCCCTGAAGTGCATTGCTTCTCACCTATCCTGTGACATCACTCTGCTTCTGGTCAGTGTGTTGCACCAGCTGTGGCCATAGACACTGCAGGAGATCTTCTTCCTATGGATCTGACACCATACAGTGCAGCTGTTTGATCGGCCTACTGGAGTGCCATCTTGACATTGTGTTTCATCTTCTGCATCTGGGTTAGATTCAGAGCTTTTTTACTGTAAGTGTACTATGTTTAATAAAGTGGTGCCATATTCATCCCTTTAATTCCTGTGTCCTGTTGCTATGTCCTGTTACAAATACTATTGAGTAGGGATGGGCCCAATGTTCGAGTCGAACGTTATGGGCAGCTCGCAGTGAGTTTGCCCGCCACAGAACGCCCCAAAATGCATCGTGAGATCACAGCGCACAATGACTGAAACAGCTCCTCACCGATGGGAGGGCCCCCGCTGTCTGATCTCTTTTTGCGGTGACAGTTTATTTATATGCAAGGGCGGGGCCATCCGTTGATGTAAGTGGGTGACCCTGTCCCCTTCTGACATCATGTGATGTCAAAGGGGGTGGGGTCACTCAGTTACATCACTGGGTGGCCCTGCCTTTGACTATAAATAAACTGTCAAAGCAAAAATAGGTTAGTTGGCAGGAGCCCTCCCATTGGGGAGGAGCTGTTTCGGGGGTTTTTTCGGGTCGTCGAGCACTGCGGTTGATGATGGATTACAACGGTAGACACTTTTTTTTTCTTTTTTAATAAAGGACTTGTCCCAAATTGTCTCCTGTCATTTTTACACTTTTTTGGTGAATGGGTAGGAGTACGATGTACCTGATACCCTTTCACATGGGGGGGTCGGGATCTGGGAGCCCCCTTGTTAAAGGGGGCTTCCAGATTCCGATAAGCCCCCTGCCTGCAGACCCCAACAACCACAGTCCAGGGTTGTTGGGAAGAGGCTCTTGTCCCCATCCAAAGCACCCACCCCCCCATGCTGAGGGCATGTAGCTTGGTATGGGTCAGGAGGGGGGGCGCTCGCTCACCACCCCCATCCTATATGGCCAGGTTGCATGCTTAGATAAGGGTCTGGTATGGATTTTGAGGGGAAGCCAAGTCAAATATTTTTAAAATTTTGGTTTGGAGTTCCCCTTAAAATCCATACCAGACCTGAAGGGCCTGGTATGGACTGACAGGAGCCGGCAATACATTTTAGCCGCAAGTGATTTTAAATACATTTTTAATTTAGAAATGTCATTTTGCTCCTGCACTGTTCTAAACAACACACAGATGCGCCACTTTACAGACAGACTAAGGGGATCCCCCAGGCACGATATTTAAAGGAATATTTCATTTTTATTTTTTCACTTTTAGCATTATTAAAATCACTGCTCCTGAAAAAAAAGTGATTTAAAAACTTTTTTTTGCATTGATACGTGTCTCCTAGGGCAGGGCCCGGGTCCCGTGCACTTTTTATGACAATAACTTGCATATAAGCCTTTAAAATTAGCACTTTTGATTTTTCATGTTCAGGTCCCATAGACTTTAATAGGGTTTGAATGTTCGCACAAATTTATTGCCTGGTCGCATGTTCTGGTGCAAACCAAACCGGGGGGGGGGGGCAGTTCAGCCCATCACTACTATTGAGTACATTGCTCCCAGATTTTCCATCAGGATCTGCAGGAAAAACTTGGACTTATGGATGTGTCATGATATTGGGAGTGTTGAGTATACGCATTCTTTGTGTATACATCTTTGTTTATTACTTTGCTCCTGCATTGATTTGTGAGCTAAAAATCTGTGCACTACTAAAGCATGAAATACACAGATCCAAATTAAACATTTCACTTAATTAATGAACTGGCTCTGATTTAGTTTTGGAAGCGCAAAACCCTCAGGTGCATGTTGGTGACAGCTTCTTTAATTGAAAGACTTGTTTGTGACTAGAAAGCATAGCACTTGGTTTGGTTTTTGAGCAAAAAAAATAATCTGTTCTTGTAAACAGATGTATTTTCAAACAGCAACCATTTTCATTTTAATATAAAACCAAAGTTGTCTTATGTGATTAATTACATCATTTACAGATGCAAACACCGTAAGAATGCTACTAAATACCTAGAGCACATAAAAGTTTGTTTTCTTAGCTTGAATAATTTTACATGCACAGATAATACAAGTGCAAATCTGTCTATGTATATTGTAAAAAATATTCTCCTTTGACATAGCAAAGGATATTTATGAAAAAGGGCAATGCCTTTACATTAGCATATTTAAATGCCAAAGCAAAGATAGTGACATTACCTAGCTGAGCAAGTACAATATATATCAATATATTGGCAAAAAATCCAACCATTTGGGACTTTGGAAGTCCCCTTAAAGGGGTTATTGTATCTTACAAGCTCAGCATATCCACCAAAAGCCCAACTTCAGCTTTCCAGTCCATATATTTTTTTTTTATATGGATGTTCCAGTCATAGTAAATAAATACTGACCTCTTATCCAGAACTGACTCTTGTAGTAATTCCTTTTGGCTACTATATACTGTATCAGCATATAAGAATGCTACTATAAAACCTAAAGCATGAAAAAGTTTGTTTTCCTAGCTTGAATAGTTTTACATGCGCAGATAAAATGAGTGCACATCTGGTTATTTATATTGTAAAAATGTTCTTCTTTGACATAACATGGGTTATTTGTTAAAAATAGCAATGTTTATGCCTCATATGTATATAAAAGAAAAATTGTGCCTTTACATTAACATCTTCAAATCCCATCTGATTTTCCCATTGCTTTTGACAGACCAATATATACTGTATACAGTATCTCACAAAACTGAAGAAATGACACTTTGCTACAATGTAGTATTTGTAAAGCTTGTATAACAGTGTGGATTTTGCTGTTCCCTCACAATAACTCAGCACACAGCCATTAAAGCGGTTGTCTACCCAAATGTTGTACTTTTACCTACAGGTAAGCCTATAATAAGGCTTACCTGTAGGTAAAATGAATATCCCCTAAACCTGTACGGTTTAGGAGATATTCCCTCTGTAAGATGGTTCAGCGTTACGGCGCATGCGCCGTGTATGTCTCGGCAATAGTTCTGGGCCTTGTCGGAAAGATGGGTCCCGTGCGCATGCGCAGGAGTGACGTCTCGTGGCTCCAACCAGTCACAGCGCCGGAGCCGCGTACCCGGAAGCAATATCTGAGCGAAGATGTCCGCTCACTCAGAGGGGACCAAACAGCCCGGTCGGATCTTCGTTCCAAGGTGAGTATTTCATAATGATTATGCTATTGTCTTTTATTTATAGGTTTTTATTTATTTATTTATTTTTTAATGGGTAGACAACCGCTTTAATGTCTAAACCTCTGGCAACAAAAGTGAGTACGCCCCTAAGTGAAAAAATTGGGTCCAATTAGCCATTTTCCCTCCCCGATGTCATGTGACTCGTTAGTGTTACAAGGTCTCAGGTGTAAATGGGGAGCAGGTGTGTTAAATTGTGTTTTATTGGGTCTCTTATACTGGTTACTGGAAGTTCAACATGGCACCTCATGGCAAAGAACTCTCTGAGGATCTGAAAAAAGAATTGTCGCTCTACATAAGGATGGCCTAGGCTATAGAAAGATTACCAAGGCCCTGAAACTAAGCTGCAGCATGGTGGCCAAGACCATACAGCGGTTTAACAGGACAGGTTCCACTCAGAACAGAACCTCACCATGGTCGACCAAAGAAGTTGAGTGCACATGCTCAGCATCATATCCAGAGGTTGTCTTTGGGAAATAGATGTATGAGTGCTGCCAGCATTGCTGCAGAGGTTGAAGGGGTGGGAGGTCAGCCTGTCAGTGCTCAGACCATACATTTCACACTGCATCAAATTGGTCTGCATGACTGTTGTCCCAGAAGGAAGCCTCTTCTAAAGATGATGCACAAGAAATCCTGCAAACAGTTTGCTGAAGACAAGCAGACTAAGGACATGGATTACTGGAGCCATGTTCTGTGGTCTGATGAAACCAAGATAAACTTATTTGGTTCAGATGGTTTCAAACGTGTGTGGCGGCAACCAGATGAGGAGTACAAAGACAAGTGTGTTTTGCCTACAGTCAAGCATGGTGGTGGGTGTGTCATGGTGTAGGGCGGCATGGGTGCTGCCAGCACTGGGGAGCTACAGTTCATTGAGGGAACCATGAATGCCAACATTTACTGTGACATACTGAAGCAGAGCATGATCCCGTCCCTTTGGAGATTGGGCCGCAGGGCAGTATTCCAACATGATGACAACCCCAAACACACCTCCAAGATGACCACTGCCTTGCTAAAGCAGCTGAGGTTAAAGGTGATGGACTAGCCAAGCATGTCTCCAGACCTAAACCCTATTGAGCATCTGTGGGGCATCCTCAAATGGAAGGTGGAGGAGCACAAGGTCTCTAACATCCACCAGCTCTGTGATGTCGTTATGGAGGAGTGGATGAGAACTCCAGTGGCAACCTGTGAAGCTCTGGTGAACTCCATGCCCAAGAGGGTTAAGGCAGTGCTGGAAAATAATGGCGGCCACACAAAATATTGACACTTTGGGCCCAATTTGGACATTTTCACTTAGGGGTGTACTCACTTTTGTTGCCAGTGGTTTAGACATTAATGGCTGTGTGTTGAGTTATTTTGAAGGGACAGCAAATTTACACTGTTATACAAGCTGTACACTCACTACTTTACAAAGTATAATTTCTTCAGTGTTGCCACATGAAAAGATATAATAAAATATTTACAAAAATGTGAGGGGTGTACTCACTTTTGTGAGATACTGTATATAGCTGATATTTCCAAATGTCCCAGCAGTTTTGCAAGTTTACTTAACTCTTTTGCCGCCTGGATCCATACGTCATACAGACCTAACAGAGGGGGTATAACACACAATCCAGTGGCTGCAATCCACTTGGATTGTGTGTGAAACTGACAGGTCAGATGAGAGCATTCGAGCGGCGCCACTGCTGCCTGATCACTCCCACACCCCCCCGTGCTTGCGCCCCACCATGCTTACCAGACTCTGCTTTCCCGTCTGCAGGCCCAGGACAGTCGTGGCAGGTGGCGGCGGCTGAAGAGTAAGGAGAAGAGCGTATACACGTCCGCACTCCTTCCCTTCTTGCAGTGACCCAGAAAGCGACATATCTGACGTCAATTCCGGGTCAAGTTCTCCGTGTCCCCAGCTAGTTCAGCCAGGAAATAATGTTTTGCAATGCGATCTGCATTGCAAAACGTTCATTGGCGCACAAGGGAGGCATGCAAAGTCTTTTAGACCCTGCATGTCTCAATAAAGAGAATCTGTCACCTAACATCACATAGGGGACTTTTTGTGAAGTTAAGTTTTTTTGCAAAAAATAAAGTTACACCCAACACACATAAAATCCCCCCCCCCAAAAAGTGGTGAGGCCCCCACATATACACACACGCACTAATGTAAACGCATGTGTCGGGGGCGCCTACACATGAAAACGATTGCGATACGCATGTTACATATCACCGCGCATGCCATAGTGAGAGCAATAATTATAACACAAGACCTCCTCTGTAAAGCTAAACTGATACCTATAGGTGGCTTCTGAAGTGTCACCTATAGAAAATATAGGGTAATGAAGTTTGACGCCATTTCACGGGGTGCACAAACATTTAAGTTTTGGCATGTTGGGTATCTATTTACTCTGTACAATCTCATCTTTTATATTTTACCAAAAATTTGGGTAATTTATAGCATTTGTTTGCCCTAAAATTCACGTTAGTGTGTTTTTTACTGCAATATTGACCTAGACCTTTGCGGTAATATCATGTAACATATAAAATTGTAACTACCACTTTTTTATTCTCTAGGGTGTCTGCTTTAAGAACATATATAATGTTTGGAGGTTTTGTGTAATCTTCAGGCCTAAAAGGATTTTTTAAACATGTGCAAAAAACGCAAAAATGGCTCTGGCAGCGAAACGGTTAAAGGGGATGCTCAGTGACAGATGTTTTACCTGATGGTAAAACATTTGTCACTGCAGGGGCACACAGGAAACAATTGTTTCCTATGAATCCTATTCACAATGCAATGCAGGGCTACACCATGCTACGATAAAATGCAAATTTTAACACAGCGCACTGGCCCCAATCGCACTGCAATGTAAGGCAGCGAATTAAGTGTACATTTTGTACACTTCACATACAGTTTAAAGAAAGCTTAAAAAAAAGGAAGCAGTGCGATGTGCTGTATTTTGCACCACATTGCCCGCTAGCACCCAGCAATGAAGAGCAGACAAAGCACTGAATCGTTCCAGCTGCTCTGTGATTTAGCAAGGTGAACAGTGTGAATTCACCCTTATATCCAGTGTTTACTTTTTGCCACATCATATTCAATGTTTTCTCTTTTTTATCCAAAGCTTTCTTTTTTGCTGCATCATGTTCAATGTTTTCTCTATCATATCCAATGTTTTCTTTTTTACTGCATTTTCAGTTTTTTGCATCCGGTGTTTACCTGTTTTGATGCATCATAATCAATGTTTTTTTCCTTTACATCCAATGTTTTATTTTTTACTGCATCATACCTACTGTTTTCTCTTTTATATCCAGTATTTTCTTTTTTTTTTGCTGTATGATATTTACGATTCTCTCTTTTATATCCAGTGTTTAATTGTTTTGCTGCATCATAATCAATGTTTTCTCCTTTATAGCCAATGTTTTCTTTTTTTTTTCAGCATCAAAGCCAAAAAATAGTCCAGTTTGCTTTGATTTATGGTGAACCATACAATGTGAACAAAACACTTTGTTTTCTGAGCTAAGTGCAAGTGTTGCTAGGTCTCTGTAATTGAATTGTGTTATTTTGTTAGCTCTCTGCCTCTCTCATCAGCAAGTCCAGAAGGTCCTAATGAAGTGAAATCAAACCCTGTCTTCAAATACCACCAACAGTATACACAGGGGGGGATTTACTAAAGTGGGTGCACACAGAATTTGGTGCAGCTTTGCATATTAACCAATCAGCTTCTAACGTCAGCTTGTTTAGGAAAAAGCTTTGGGGTTGATTTACTAAAGCTGGAGAGTGCAAAAAACGGTGCAGCTGTGCATTGCCAACCAATCAGCTTCTAACCTCAGCTTGTTCAATCAAGCTTTGACAATAAAACCTTGAAGCTGTTTGGTTTCTGTGTGGAGCTGCACCAAAATTTGCACTTTCAAGCTTTAGTAAATCAACCCCTTTGACAACTTGAAGCTGATTACAATGCACAGCTGCACCAGATTCTATGTGCACCTGTTTTAGTAAATCTTCCCCTCCTCAGTACTTTGTAGGTAGCCTCCCATATACACTGACATGACTTATACTTATGCAAATATATTACTAGCAACGTTTAAGTAAATAGATAATGCTCATTTAATTTATTCTTTTAACTTTGTGAATAAAGCAAAACTGTGTTCAATTCTATCATCTAATAGGATGCAGAGCTAAAGCTGTTTTTCTTGTTAATTCCCCTGCACATAATTGAATATTCAAAGTTATCATAGCTTAACCTTTTTCATAAAGCTAAGGAAACAGTCCCGATAAAGTAAGCAAGGTGAATCAGAAAGAAAGATAGGCAGAATATTCACAGTATGAAATTTGCATGAAATTGAAGTGCACATTTAAACTAGAACTAAAGTAACATTTTGAAATTGGAAGTTAAATATATTGTATGTATGCTTACTAGTAAAGGTATGTTCAGGGCCGGCCCAAGACATTGTGCTGCCTGGGTCCAAGAATGAAATGCTGCCTCTCCACACCCAAAAAAAAAAAATCACGCCCATCCAGCAAAGAGACATTTGCATAAAGCAAAGAGACAATTCCATTAAGCAAAGAGACAGCCCAATCCAGCAAGAGTCATCCCCATATATTCAGCAAAGAGACAGTTCCATAAATTCAGCAGATACATTTTCATAAAGCAAAGATACATCTCTATATAGTAAAGAGACAGCCAAATCCAGTAAAGATACATCCCCATATATTCAGCAAAGAGACATGCCCCCTCCAGCAAAGAGACATGCCCAGTCCAGCAAAGAGACATGCCCGCTCCAGCAAAGAGACATGCCCAATCTCCACGGTGGAGGCTAGGGTGACCACATTTCCAAACTGCTATTCAGGGACACCCTCTTCCCCAAAAAAGATGAGGGGGGATGTAGTCTTGGGGTTGACGGGGAATTTGGTGGCAGGGGTGATTTGTCAGGCGAATGGCTGGTGTTAGCACTTAAATCGTCCCAGCACCATGCTTGATATGGTGTCAGGATGATCAAATCACAATATTTCTATTACTACATTGTAATATAAAATGAAATAGTTCAACTCACCATAATGCAGAATCAGTGGGAGCCCACCATCACTTACCACCAGATGCAGTGTGCCACCGTTGCCTGCCACCAGATGCAGCTTGCTACTTGCCATGGTTGCCAGCTGCCAGATGCAGTGTGCCACTTGCCACCCATAGCCTACTACCAGATGCAGTGCAACTAGCCGCCCATAGCTTACTACCAGATGCAGTGCAACTTGATACCCATAGCCTGCCACCAGATGCAGTGCCACTTGCCACCCATAGTCTGACACCAGAGGCAGTGTGCCCCTTGCCACCCATAGCCTGCCACCAGATGCAGTGTGCCACTTGCCACCCATAGCCTGCCACAAGATGCAGTGTGCCACTTGCCACTCATAGCCTTCCACAGATGCAGCATGGCATTTGCCACCCGCAGCCATGTCACTTGCCACTCATAGCCTGCCACCAGATGCAGTGTGCCACTTGCCACTCATAGCCTGCCACCAGATGCAGTGTGCCACTTGCCACTCATAGCTTGTCACAGGATGCAGTGTGCCACTTGCCACTCATAGCCTGCCACCAGATTAAGTGTGCTATTTGTCACCTGCAGTCTGCCATCAGATGCAGTGCCACTTTCCACCCATAGCCTGCCATCAGAAGCAGTGTCACTTGCCACCCATAGTCCACCATCAGATTCAGTGTCACTTGCCACCCATAGCCTGCCATCAGATGCAGTGTCACTTTCCACCCATAGCCTGTCATCAGATGCAGTGTCACATGCCACCTATAGCCTGCCATCAGATGCAGTGCCACTTGCCACCCATAGCCTGTCATCAGAGGCAGTGTCACTTACCACCGGCAGCCTGCCACCAATCTGACACACTGGAGCCCTGGGAAGGTAAACACTCCTCCTGCCGCTGGCTGCCGATGTGACTCCTCCCACACGGGGGCCAGGGGGTGTCACATCTTCAGTTCTCAGGAGTTCATGCTGGGACCTGTAGTCCTTCACTTTTGGGGGATGTGAGCCCCCAAAAGTGAAGGACTACAAGTCCCAGCATGAACCCCTGAGATCCAAGGGTGTGACCCCATAGATTTCATAGGTCCATGCTGGGACCAGTAGTTCAGTAGTTGGGGGGAATCACACCCTAAGATATCAGGGCAGGGTCCATGCTAGAACCTGTAGTCCTTCACTTTTAGGGGTCAGATCCCCCAAAAGTGAAGGACTACAAGTTCCAACATGGACTCTGCCCTGATATCTAAGGCTGTGTCCTCCTTCCATCCCACCGAGGGTGTAATCTCATCTGTCCTCTCCTCTTCTGCTACTGCCAGTATACACATCATCTGGTTGTCCTCCCTGCAGTCTGCGCATACACACACACACTAAACTCTGCTATGAAGTGCTGACAGTTCAGCACAGAACTCTGGCTACTGGGGAAACATGACTGGTGATCTTAAGCTTGCCCTGATCGGTCATCTGTGCTTTGATTTGATTTGTTTGTTTTTTACCTAAACTCCTGATAGGTCTGGCTCCAGCTCTCTCTGCCTCTGTGCACTGCACTGTAGTCAGTCACGATTCAGCTGAATGGTAGGCTCCGAGGAGAACATGCAGGGAGGAGGTGAGTGGAGATAGCGAGAGGGAGAGGACGTCTTTCTCCTTCTCCTCCTGATGTCACTGGTTGCTAGAAGCCAGTCGGGCCATGACTAGCAACCAGTATGAGCAGGGGGCAGCTGGTGGCAGCTGGTGAACAAATTCAAGCCAGCCAGGAGTCAACCAGGACAGTGAATGACAAGTGGCAATGAAGGATGACACTGCACACTAGAGGGAGGGAGACTCAAGTCCTCGGGCAGTGTGCCCCTGTTGCCACCCCTCTTAACCACTTCAGCCCCAGAAGGATTTCCCATGTTAGGACCAGAGCACTTTTTGCAATTCGGCACTGTGTCCCTTTAACTGACAATTGCGCGGTCGTGCGACGTTGCACCCAAATGAAATTTGCGCCCTTTTTTCCAACAAATAGAGCTTTCTTTTGGTGGTATTTGATCACCTCTGCGTCATTTCTGATCACCGCTATAACCAAACAAAAGAGCGACAATTTTGCCAAAAAAAAATATTTCTTACTTTTTGCTAAAATACAAATAATAAATATATTTAATAATATATTATTTAATAATAATAAATAATTTTGGCCGATTTATATTCTTCTTTATATTTTTGGTAGAAAAAAATCACAATCAGCGCTTATTGATTGGTTTGTGCAAAAGTTGCAGCGTTTGCAAACCATGAGAATTCATTTCTGGCGGTTTTTTTTTTTTTTTTTTTTACTGGTAATGGCGGCGATCTGTGATTTTTATTGGGACTTTGATATTGGGGTGGACATGTCGAACATTTTGACATTTTTTTGGGACCAATGACATTTATACAGCAATCAGAAATGTAAATATCCACTGATTACTGTATAAATGTCATTGGCAGTGAAGGGGTTAACCTGCAGGGGGGCAGTGAAGGGGTTAACTGTGTGTTCTAACTGTGAGGGGGCTGGGCTACCATGGGCATAAGAGATCTAACTGATCCCAGTGACAGGGATCAGTAGATCTTTTAAATGCCCACTGACAGAGTGGGGAACTGCCATGTTTACATCGGTGGTTCCCCATTCTTTCTCTTTGCCAGTTCATCGCTTCTCGCCGGCGGACATAGGGTCCGCCCGAGCCACGAGCACACTCCTGCAGAGTGCGGCGGACATTAGAGCACGCCAGTGGCGTGCACGCGTGAGCCGCCATTTATAGATGGCAATTTTATGTAATAGAGCCACACTGCAGCAGTAAATATATGTGTGCCGGTACGGAATCGGCTAAAGTGCCCACCGGGACCCATGGTAGGGCCGGCCCTGGGTATGTTATCTTTTGCTGTATCAAAGTTGTATATTTTTCCTATACCAGCTGGCATTGCCTATTCCATTTACTTCTTCATTGTTGGTGGGAGGTAATGAAGATGGCTCTACTCTCTCAGGGAAGTGATTTAATCATTCTCATAAGAAGTTCTTTGTAAGAAGTTTTTCATTCTTTGCCAGGAAAAGAGTGTGTAATCAGCAGTTTTAGCCCCACCCTAATCCACCCTCTATTCTACCCTTTTATCAGCTACATGTTACATAAAGTGCTGGTCTTTACCCTTATGTAAAAGTTGGAGCATAATAACATTCTAGGAAGGAAGTATGGAAAGCCTGAAGCCAGCAGAGATCAAGCCAAGAGGTCTTAAGAAATTCTAAGTCCTGTACTAAGCCTGTAAAAAAATACACCATAATTCTAAATTATACACTGTTTTAATTTAAATACATGTGTTTCCGCTCAAAGGATCATTCAACAATTTTTAACGTACAGTGTGAGATTATTTTCATCTTTGTAAAGTCCATATAAAATTGTAATTGACTTGTTAATCTTTTGCTCAAACACTAACTAAAGTAACCAAATTGTGATGAATATTTGATAATTTATTGGAAAACTTTCCTTCTGTAAGCTGTGTAAATGCTATGTTACATCTGTAAATATACAAGGGGTAAAATATGTATTGAATATGTCCCCATTTTTCTAGGTAAATATATTTTTAAAGGTGCTATTGAATGTTCATCACATGTCAGTAACAGCCCATGCAATTCATACATACAAAGAAACCAAAACAAATAAGTTCAGAAATTAAGTTATGTGTAATAAAATGGAATGGCACAGGGAAAAAGTATTGAACACATGAAGAAAGGAAGGTGCAAAAATGCATGGAAAGCCAAGACACCAGCTGAAATCTATCAGTAATTAGAAAACAATTCTGCCCTTGTCAGTGCAACTTAATATCAGCCGGTTCAGTCTTAACTGATGGCCTATAAAAAGGTGTCTCATTACCAAGGTGTCACACAAAAACATCTCATGATGTGTAAAAGTAATAGCTCTCTTAAGACCTTTGCAAACTAATTGTTGAAAAACATACCGATGGCATTGGTTACAGAAGGATTTATAAACTTCTGAATGTTCTAATGAGCAATGTTGGAGTCATAATCTGGGAGAGGAAAGAACATAATTTCACCATAAACCAGCAACGACCCGGTGGTCCTTGCAAGATTTTTGACAGAGAAGTGAAAATAATTAATAGTTGTCCAAGAGAGAGCTTCAGAAAGACCTGGAATTAGCAGATACAATGATTTCAAATAAAGCAATAAGTAATGCACTCAACCGCCATGGCCTGTATGCACGCTCACCATGCAAGACTCCATTGCTGAATAAAAAGCATGTTAAAGCTTGTTTAACCACTTACCAACCGGAAGGTTTTGCAGCTTTAGGACCAGAGCACTTTTTGCGATTCGGCGCTGCGTCGCTTTGACTGACAATTGCGTGGTCGTGCGATGTTGTACCCAAACAAAATTTGCGTCCTTTTTTTCTCACAAATAGAGCTTTCTTTTGGTGGTATTTGATCGCCTCTGCGTCATTTTTTATCGCCGCTATAAACAAAAGAAGAGCGACCATTTTGCAAAAAAACCCAAATTTCTTACTTTTTGCTAAAATTCAAATCCAAAAAAAATATATAAAAAAACATTTTTTTTCACCGTTTTTGGCCGAATTATATAATTCCTCATATTTGCGATAAAAAAAATTGCAATCGGCGTTTATTGATTGGTTTGCGCAAAAGTGGCCGCGTTTACGGATGGTGAGAATTCATTTCTGGGGTTTTTAGTTATTTATTTTTTTTTACTAGTAATGGCGGCGATCTGCGATTTTTAGCGGTAATGCGATATTGGGGGGGACATGTCGGAACATTTTGACACTTTTTTGGGACCAATGACATTTATTCAGTGATCAGAAATTTAAATGTCCACTGATTACTGTATAAATGTCATTGGCAGTGAAGGGGTTAACCTGCAGGGGGAGATCTAGGGGTTAATAGTGTTCCCTGGGTGTGTTCTTACTGTGGGGGGGTTGGGCTAACATGGGCATGAGAGATCAAACTGATCCCAGTGACAGGGATCAGTAGATCTCTCATGCCCCACTGACAGGGCGGGGACCCGCCGTGTTTACATCAGCGGTTCCCTGTTCTTTCCCTGTAGCGGCTCATCGCGGCTTGCCAGCGGACATCGGGTCCACCCGAGCCGCGGGCACACTCCCCAGGAGTGCGGCGGGTGCGCGCGCGCGCCCCCTGGTGGCCAAATGCGAATCGCCGCTTATTTACGGCGATTCGCGCAGGGCTCCCCGACTGCCGCCGTGAAAAGACGGCGCGCGGTCGGGAAGCTGTTAAACTTTGCTGCACAACATTTAGACCAGCCCATGAAATACTGGGATATTTTAGTCTGGTCAGATGAGATCAAAATTGAACTCTTTGAATGCCACAATACACACCATGTTTGGAGGTCAAATGGCACTGCACATCACCCCAAAAACATCATACCAACAGTGAAGTTTGAAGATGGGAACATCATGGTGTGGGGCTGTTTTTCAGCATACGGCACTGGCAAACTTCATATCATTGAAGGAAGGATGAATGGAAAAATATACCAAAACATTCTTGATAAAAATCTGTTGCCATCTACCAGGATGATGAAGATGATCCCAAAAACAAAAAGCCAAGGAAACAAAAAATTGGTTTCAAAGAAAGAAAATAAAGCTGCTAGAATTCCTCAGCCAATCATCTGACTTGAATCTAATAGAAAATCTATGTAAAGAACTAAAAATCTGAGTTCAAAGAAGAGGCCCAGAGAACCTTCAAGATTTGAAGACTGCTTGTGTTGAAGAATGGGTCAAAATCACACCTGAGCAATGCTTGCGACTAGCTTCTCCATGCAGGAGGTGTCTTGAAACGGTCATTACCAACAAAGGATTTTGTACAACGTATTACATAAATTTCAGTTAGCGTGTTCAATACTTTTTCCCTGCGTCATTCCATTTTATTACACATAGCTTAATTTCTGAAATTATTTGTTTTGGCTTCTTTGTATGTATGAATTGCATGGGTTGTTATTGACATGTGGTAAAAATTTCATGTCAATAACACCTGTAGAAATATGTTTACCTAGAAAAATGGTGACGTGCTCAATACTTATTCACCCGCTGTATACTCCCATAAATATAAATACATAAGCAGTCCATATAGTGAACTTGGCGTAGAGTTATTTACTTTGAGGTCATTACAGAAGGCAAAGGGGACACTTTTAGTCTTGGAGAAAAAAGAGATTTAACCTCCATGTATGGAAAGGCATCTTCAAAGTAAGAGCTGTGAAAATGTGGAATAGATTTTCTCAAGAATAAGTTATGGCCAGCTCAGTGGATTGTTTTAATAAAGAAGCTGGATTCATTCCTAAATTCACAAAATATAACTGGAAATTAAAGAGGAAGTAAATCCAGATTGGGTTTACTTCCTCCATATTCCCCTGTAAACTAAAAGCATAATGGGCTACTATGCATCGCATAGTAGCCCATTATGTGCCACTTACCTGCAAACGAAGCCTGCCGCATCCAGTGATGTCCCCGCTCCAGGCCATGCCCATCTTCTGCCCCTCTTCCTTCCGAGGCTGCGACTCCGGCGCTGTGACTGGCCGGTGTCGGGTGACTTCAGTCCCGCGCATGCGTGCTGGAGCCACCAGTCACGGCACAGGGTCAGTGGAGAAACAGCACGGAGGCCGTTTCTTCACTTTGCATGTGCCGACACGATGTCGGCACATGCAAAACACTGCATATCTCCTGAACCGTGGAGGTTTGGGAGATATGCAGTGCACCTACAGGTAAGCCTTATTCTAGGCTTACCTGTAGTTTAAAGTGGTTGTCACAGGTTGACAACCACTTTAACATGTATAGGTAATAACAACAGAGAATGTTGATCCAGGGAAGATCGGATTGCCTCCTAGGGGGATCAGGAAGGATCCCCCCTCACTGAAGTGAATTGGACCATGTTTCACTGTTTGTTTTTTGCCTTCCTCTGGATCAACTGTGGGTATAGGATTGTGTATTATATGGAGTTTTTTTGAGTTTATGGATAGATAGATTTTTTTTTGGGGGGGGGGGTAATAATAATTTTCAGACCTTAACAGGTGTGCAAGTAATAGATATAGAATGACAATGCTTTGTCCCTATCTCGCAATTGTGCCCCCGTGTCATCATCCATTAACATGTATCTAATGTACACTACAAGCTGCATGGATGCACTTTGTGATGGTATGTTCCTTTCTAGACAAATTTCCATCATCAGGAAACTTTTCTTAAAAATGCCACGCACTCATTGCAGGGATACATGAATGTGCATGGTAAATAGTTGTTAAGAGGCTGACAGAGATCAACAGCATTGAGTAATAACAAGGGGTGATAAAAATGTGTGAATGTTAACATGCAATTTTTTTTTTTTTTTTTTTTTTACATTTACTTTAGTAAACTAAACATCACATGGTTTGTTTTTACGTCTATTTTATGTACAAAGTTAACACTCTGACTACAGGTAAAACAAAAAACAAA
>BLSH010517351.1:85717-101805 GCA_018402905.1 Glandirana rugosa | reverse complement strand
ACCCATATCAGTAGTATTGGGGTTAAGGACACTCCTAGTCCAAAAAGTGTCCCTGTAAGTTCCCTCTTTTTCTCCAGGTGTGGATTCTCTCTAAGGTCTCCCCCCGCCTCTTAAGTTTCCTTTTTCTTTCCCTTGCACTGAACAGTTCCGCACAAATTGGAATCATTATTTCTTAACTTATTTCTTCTTTTCTGTTAAAACCTATTCCCAGAATTCAAACGAAGAGGATTCTTTAACCTGTTTACATTGTGGAAAAGCCTAGTGAATAATTGGTGAATGGTTGGCCTTCCAAAAGGTCGAAATCCTGGTCTCGTGAAAAACGCTAAGCCGCGACTACAACGTCGCACGACCGCGCAATTGTCAGTTAAAGCGACGCAGCGCCGAATCGCAAAAAGTGCTCTGGTCCTAAAGCTGGAAAACCTTCCGGTTGGTAAGTGGTTAATAAGTGATCCGAAAAGGTGTTACATTTGTCCAATTTCTTAGGAGAAGCAAACTTAAGACCCTTATCCAAAATTGTCTTTTCTTCTTTATTCAATTCTTTATTACTAAGGTTAAACACGCCTTGACAAGTCACGTTCCCTTTCTTTTTCCTTTGAATTCTCCGCCCCCCTCTGGAATCTCTCTTAGGTGTGGACCTCTTTTTCTCCCTTGAATGTCCCTGTGAAAAACCTGATCCTCACAGGAATTGGGGTTATGATGACTATACCCATAGGGGGATCGGTCGTGCCCATCGTAATCACCCTCCATACATGGATATTGTTCTTTACTGTAGGAATCCCTCAACGGAGAATATCTGTTATAGGTGGTCACTGGTGGGCGATTAGAGTGGTAGGAGCGAGAATTATAAGATGTGGGGTAATCATCATAACACACAGGAGAAACCCACCGATGTTGACCACCAGGCCCTTGGTTGTATTGGGTCGTGGAATTATAATGATTACCTCTATGGTGGCCTCTGCCACTTCTTCTATTAGAATTAGTTCCTCTACCTCTCTGGTGATTGATTGGAGTGTGGAAACTAGGATGTCGTCCTCTTTGATGGGAGGAATTATCCCTCCAATTAGGTCCTCTGCCTCCAAACATTTGTGTAGGTTTATCGTTGGAAGTGGCAACCGAGCCAGTACCAACTTGACCTCCCGTGGCACCTGAAGTGGTTGGTGAAACATCAGAGGTGTGTTCAGACAAAGGTGGCTTCTGCCAGCTGAACACCACGCCTGATTTATAATCACCAACATCTCTAGAATACTTCTTGTGTTTCTTATTTTTATTTTATCTCTTTACTCCTTCTATAGATGGTTCTGGAGATTGGATGAGAGAGAATTGGATTCAGTTGAATTCTTAAAGGAAATGAGTTTATCTTTAAGTTCCTTAATCTCTCTTTCGAGAGTGGAATGTCTGTTCCTTTTTCTGGTGCTGAGGAATTTGGAAACTGCCTCGTTAAAATATTTAAACATTTCAGCCCAGGAAGAATTTCCCAGTTTAGGACCAGAGCACTTTTTGCGATTCGGCACTGCATCGCTTTAACTGACAATTGCGTGGTCGTGCGACGTTGTACCCAAACCAAATTGATGTCCTTTTTTTCCCACAAATAGAGCTTTCTTTTGGTGGTATTTGATCCCCTCTGCGTCATTTCTGATCACCGCTATAAACAAAAGAAGAGCGACCATTTTGCAAAAAAAAAAAAACACAAATTTCTTACTTTTTGATAAAATACAAATCCAAAAAAAAATATATAAAAAACATTTTTTTTCATCGGTTTTGGCCGATTTATATTCTTCCTCATATTTGAGATAAAAAAAACCGCAATTGGCGTTTATTGATTGGTTTGAGCAAAAGTGGCTGTGTTTACGGATGGTGAGAATTAATTTCTGGGGTTTTTATTTATTTATTTATTTTTACTAGTAATGGCAGTGATCTTTGATTTTTAGTGGTACTGCGATATTGCGGCGGACATGTCGGACATTTTTGACACTTTTTTGGGACCATTAACATTTATTCAGCGATCAGAAATTTAAATGTCCACTGATTACTGTATAAATGTCATTAGCAGTGAAGGGGTTAACCTGTAGGGTGTAGTGAAGGGGTTAACTGTGTTCCCTAGGTGTGTTCTTACTGTGGGGTGGGGGGGGGGGTTGGGCTACCATGGGCATAAGACATCTAACTGATCCCAGTGACAGGGATCAGTAGACCACCCATGCCCGCACTGTCAAAATGGGGAACCGCCGTGTTTACATCAGCGGTTCCCTGTTCTTTGCCTGTGGCCGCTCATTGCGGCTCACCGGCGGACATCGGGTCCAAGAGTGCGGCGGGCGTGCGCGTCCCCTAGCGGCCACCCACAGATCGCCGTCTTTTTACGGTGATTCGCGCCCAGCGTCCACACTGCCGCCGTAAATAGACGGTAGGCAGCGTGGAACCGGTTAAACGCGATTCTAAATCAGAATCGCCTTGCTGGGGGTGGACATCCCACCTAAGACTTCTAGGTACCATATGTTCTGATTGCAGATTGCTCCAAGAAGGCTACATATCCCTCTGCAGGTGTAACTCCGATACCATAATAATCTTAAACCTCAAAAATAATCCTCCGATTTCTGTATCGGTGTCTGGTAACCATAAAAACACCATCTGTGTTAAAAGTGCGTGAAGCTCCAAATTAAAAAACATCCATATTGGGTAAATAATAGGATTGTGAGACATAAAGGGAGTGCAGTGGTAGTGTGTAGTCAAGGAATGTACAAAGAAAGAAAGAAGGGGGTAAATACCCCGCTGATATCCAAATGGTAATGGAGCAGCCAAGACAGCAAGGGCGCTAATCTAAATGGAAATACCTCGATGATCTGATGTGTAAACCAAAGTATAAAGGTCAGTGTACCTCTACATTCACTGTGTCCTTTGTGAGAAACATAAACAGTGCTATAAAAGATATACAATCTCATAACTATACATCCGAGCAGGGCCGGATTAACATAGGGGGCTATTGGAGCTGCAGCTCCAGGCCCCTTCCTTAACCACTTTAAGACCGAGCCTCTTTTTGGAGTTTGGAGGTTATCAGCTAAAAACATGTTTTTTTGCTATAAAATTACTTAGAACCCCCAAACATTATATTTTTTTTTTCTAAGACCCTAGAGAATAAAATGGCGGCCATTGCAAAACTTTATGTCACACCGTATTTGCGCAGCGGTCTTAAAAGCACGATTTTTTTTGAAAATTCAGTTTTTTTAGTTAAAAAATAAGACAACAGTAAAGTTAGGTCAATTTTTTTTCATATTGGGAAAGATAATGTTACGCCGAGTAAAATGATACCCAACATGTCATGCTTCAAAATTGCGTCCGCTCGCGGAATGGCGACAAACTTTGCAACATAAAAATCTCCATTGGCGACGTTTAAAAAATTCTACAGGTTAGCATTTTTGCGTTACAGAGGAGTTCTAGGGCTAGAATTATTGCTCTCGCTCTAACGATCGCGGCAATACCTCACATGTGTGGTTTGCACACCGTTTTCATATGTGGGCGGGACTTACATATGCGTTCGCTTCTGCGCGCAAGCTCGCAAGGACGGTGTGCTTTAAATTTTTTTTTTTTAATTATGTATTTTACTTTTTAATTTTTATTTTTACAACTTTCTTTTTTAAAAAAAAATTTTTGATCACTTTATTTCCTATTACAAGAAATGTAAACATTCCTTGTAATAGAAAAAAGCATGCCAGGACCTCCAAAATATGAGATCCGGGGTCAAAAAGACCTCACATCTCATTTTTTAGACTAAAATGCATTTAAAAAAAAAAAAAACTTGTGACGTAGCTTCCGCCCAGCCTTGTTATGGAGCCGGGTGAATGGCTTCAGCCGCTCACTCGGCACACGGACACTGGGGGGAAGGACCCGATCTTCTCCGCCGCTGCCGGCGGGTCCGGTAAGCGGCGGAGATGACCGGAAAGCGGCGGGAGGGGGGGGCACCTCTCCCGCTGCTGATAAAAGTGATCTCGCGGCGAGTCCGCCGCTAAGATCACTTTTATTCGGCGCAGAATCGCCTGCTGAAAAAAAAAATACCGGGGTTATGGTAGCTATCTGCTACCATAACAACGGTATTCCACCTCAAAGTACCACCGTCAAACGACGGTCCGGAAGTGGTTAAGATAGGCCCAGCCCAATGGTGTGAGTGAGTCACTAATGCCCAGCCCTGCTCTGTATACAGGGTACACAGGATTGATACGTAAATTGCGGCAGCATAGTTCATTTGTTTTTACAAAAAAAAATTGTTTGCTTCTTCATTTTATTTATTTCCATAAAAAGGCCCCCCAAAATCCTCAGCACCGGGCCCACGATGCTCTTAATCCGGCCCAGCATCTGCAAACATATGATCTAATGAGCTTTGCTGGTGCCATTGCGTTATGTCAACCGTTACCTGATAATTTTACAAGCCCCTTTTACCTATGGAATGTGAGTGATTTTTTACAATACATTTTATGCCTCATGGTTTTACACTATGTGGAGCATTTTTGTCTCTTTTTGGATATACAATTGGGGGTCACCAGGAAGACATTGTCCACCCTTTGGTCTGAGATTACCGGTCCAACCCAGTCTCCATAAGATTGAGCCCTATCACCCTTGGTTCACACCTATGCGGCTGCGCTTTCTGCGGTTTTTTTACCGCGGTTGACCCGCGATTTGCGTTTTTCATTTTTTTTTGGGGGGGGGGGGTTTGTTGCTAGGCAGATTTAAAAAACACAAATCGCGGTAAAAATGCATAGAAAAGCAACACTTGTGTTTCTGGCGCAGCTCCATTGAAGTTTATTGCATGCAAAATGCAAACTGCTGTGAGAAACAAAAGTCCCCGACCCTTTCCAAAAAAACGCAGCGCTGCAAAACGCACAGATGTGAGCTACATCCATAGGAAGTCAGAAGGGTAGAAACCCCTCTAGGTGGATAGTGTGAGTAGCCCCAATCACTCGGTGCACGTCAGGTCCGTGAGCCGTCCAACATAGTATCCAGAGAAATGTAGACAGCACTCGAGTAGATGGGGAAAAAAAGTCCAAAATCTATGACTAAGCGAATTCCAGTTCGTGAAACGCGTTAATCTTTTGCTCCTTGTCATGTCATCCACTTGCATTTTGGATGTCTATTTTGCCTTCTATGATTTAAAATAAAAGTGGACTTTTTTCCTCATCTACTCAAGTGCGGTCTACATTTCTCTGGATACTGCATCCATAGGAAACCATGTTAAATGGACTGTAGTGCGTTTCTGCAAACTGCAAAACGCGGTAAAGAAAACCACTAGGTGTGAACCTAGACTTCGGGCCGATTCACACCTAGGCAATACGACTTCAGGGTGGCGACTCTGCTAGGCGATTTGATTGTGACTTCGAGATGACTTTGGGCGACTTACAACGCAACCTGAAGCGACCTCCATGCCAGGCAACTTTGCCTGTGGCCAATCAGAGAAGAGAAGGGGGTTGCCTTAAAAAAAATCCTTTATTTTTCCTGTAAAGTTTCTTCTTTATAGATGGGGAACCGACTTGGAAGCGACTTCCATTGACTTCTATGGGCTCAAATCACCTAGGAGTCACCTTGAAATAGTACAGGAACCTTTTCAGAAGTCGCCCTGAAGTCGGATCGCATATTAAGACGGCTCCCTTTCTTTCAATGGGATTTCTGATGTCAAGGGATTTGAGGCGACACAAGTCGGATCGCAAATCGTCTAGGTGTGAACCGGCCCTTAAGGACGGAGGGATCATCTCCCATTGTGGCCAGGAAGAAGCGGTGTGGAAGCTCCATCTATCGGTGTATAAACCCCTCCTGCCTTGTCGACCCATTGGGCATAAGCCTTATTGAGCCCCCATGTTCCGGAAAGCCTTTTCAAAGTTGGTGATGGCCGATGTTTTCACAAACTATATGTGACTCCTGTTTTTGTTATTGGGGCTTACCTTCCTTCTTTTCGGATCACTTATTAACCACTTGCCGACCGCCCGCCGCAGCATGACGGCGACACAGCGGCTCGTTATTGCAAACCGCTGTCACCTGACGGTGGCCGTGATAACGAGTATTGTGAGTGCGCGCCGCCAGAGGCGCGCTGGCATGCTCACTGTGTTCCAGGGGAGCCAGGGAATGGGTAGGGCGGACTCGATCTCCCCACAATGCCCCCCCCCCCCGCAGTGAGAGAACGGAGGTCCGTGTATGTAAACACAGATCTCCGTTCTCATAGAGGGGGAAGGGCTGTGATCACAGGCTTCCTGTATATGGAAGCCAGGATCACTCCCCTCCCCCTGCCAGCCCATCCCCCATACAGTTAGAACACACTGAGGGAACACAGTTAACCCTTAGAGCGCCCCTCCAGGTTAACCCCTTCACTGCCAATGGCATTTATGCAGTAATCACTGCATTTTCATAGCACTGATCGCTGTATAAATGCCAATGGTCCCAAAAAAAGTCTCAAAATGGTCCGACATGTCCGCTGCAATATCGCTGTGCCGCTAAAAATTGCAGATCGTCGACATTACAAGTAAAATATATAAAAAAAAAAAAAAGATTTGGAGTTAGGTGACGTAGCGACACAATCTGTATCGGCACCTCATCCCATATGTGTCATAATAGTAAGAAAGAGGGAAGGGATATAATTGGAGTTGGGTGGGATTATGGCAGTGCCTAGAAATTCAGTTCACGATCACTGGTAAACTAAAAATAATATTTATTTGTACATATTTAAAAGAAAAGGTATGTATGATACATTGTTAGAATACCGATTCAGAGAGATTAAAAACAATTAGCATATGGTACAGAGCATAATGATGGCTGTGTCGCATGATGGTCCATATCCTACATGTTTCGCCGGTGTGGCTTCATCAGGGATTTGCGCGAGCCATCATGAGAATACTTATTGCTGTATGGCAAAAGAAATTATTTTTTTTTTTTTTAGAAATTATTAATAATAACAAACAAATGATAATTTTGGTATGAACAATAGCATACATTCATAGGGCAATATTTAAGTTGCAGAGTAATTTGTACATGCATAACATGGATAACATAGATTTCAACTTAGCTCAGTCACCAAAGCCTTGGTGCACGTCAAGTCCCGGACACTTCATACGTCACACCGGGGAAAGGGGGCACTGCGTGCCCATAGACAGCCCCACAGAACCTATGGCCCGCCACAAAAACGGGACAGAAAATCTATGGACAGAGAATATAGATATTTCACAATTAGTCTAAATTAATAATAATTAGGCTTTACAAAAGGGAGGAGCCAAAACTGATTTCCTCCCATTGTTAAAAGTAAGGCATAACTTTCACTTACTTGTAAGTCCAAGATAAAGGGCTTTTAGAGGGGCCTAGCCGCTACAAGACAGAGGCCACAGCAGAATGAACTACAAAAGAAAAAACAGATAACCAAATAAATAACATAAGACTATGAAGGAAGAAAAAGTGGCTGCAAATTATATCAGATCCTATTGAGATGAAAAAAATCCAAATCCAAGGGAAATTTGTTTTTACACATGTGTAATTATGCAAAAAAAAAGTGCCGCAGTTCCACGGATTATATTACTTAAATATTTCATTCAACTCACTGCTCTGAAAGCGAACCAAGAGTGCCTTTCAGGGAAAGCCATCAGCTTATATCAAGTGTCTCTCCAGAAGACAATCGATAAATAAAACATTCCTGTGAGCCACATTACACAAGGAAAACCTATATCAAGGGAAAGGCATAATCTTACCCTTGTGGGGGGAGGAAATCTTTTGCTGGCCTTCACAACCCTCATGCAGCCAAGCTGAAGGACTTATGTTCTGTGTGCCAGTCTGTAAGGCTGCCCGTCCGTGTCGGCGTGTGACGTCACCGACACAGACCCGGGAAATAAAGAAGACACCGCGCGTGCGCCAACCCTCCGAGTCAACACAAGGACCACATTCCCCATAGTGCCCCGGGGGAAGGGCACAGGGCAGGTCACACCTCCAGCTCAAAACACTCCCCGGGGTGCATGGGAAAGCCGTCAGAGGCCGACAAACAGACGGGAGGCACCACCCAGCAGCTCCTGGGGCACCGTCTGGGAGAGACGATGGCGCCCACTCGTATGGGCAGGCAAACGCCCCCAATCAACCCCAGAACACATGCAGCCAATCAGGGACAAGGCGTACTACCATGGTGTGATCAATGACGGCTTGAGATGACAAAATTAAAGAGATAAAAAGATAAAAAAGTTTGGTGAACATATCCATTGAAAATCCATATCCAAACAGCAAATTGCCATTAATAATAACCATTTACCAAATCACTTGCCCATTATACATAAATTACAATGTACATATATATGTATAAATCACTATATCACTATAATACACTCTAATCAGCACTATACTTTATAGAGAAGACACGCATTTCTTCTGAAACAACCATATGGCTGACATTGAAGATGGTAAGTAAAAAGTAAAAAAAAAAAGGCAGGGAATTCAGGGGACTTTTATAAAAAGGATGCGTAACTCAAGTTGTCGTTGAGACCTGGGTAGGTGGTAGCTCGGAGGGCATGTATCCAGCGGAGCGCCCGATCAATGCCTCCTCCTCGTGGGTGTTGAGGCATGTGTTCAAGTGCCATGAATTTGATCCAGAAGGGACCTTCCCACATGTAAACTGACAGCCGTGGTTGTTTGCTTTTTATGAAGAGGTTGGATATGGTCTTTGATTCGCATGTAAAAAGGACGTTTTGTCTTGCCTACATAGTAGGCCCTACATCTGCATGTGGCGAAATATACCACTCCTATCGTCTGGCAGGTTACTCAATATTTTAGTTTGTGTTGTTGACCATTTGGTAAAAGAAATGCATCACCATTAACTAAGAATGGACAAAACTGGCATTTACCACATGCATATGTGCCTGTGGAGCTGGAATTAGGGGCGTCTTGTACAGCATGCAAATGACTCTGGACCAGGGGAGGGCTGGCAGCCGTAGGACTGGGGGGCAAGTCCAGTCAAGTGGCCCATTGAACCATCGAATCAGCTCACCATCCATGCCCACCCAATGGGCCTAGCGGGATCCATGGTAGGGCCGGCCCTGGGCGCCCCCCCTTTGCCTGCAGTTAGTTGGTGGCTGCGCCCCTGGGCCCTATTTCCTTCCTCCACAAGAAAAAAAAGTATGAGCGGGCAGCAGCCATCAGCCATTTTAAATGTAAGTTAGGGTGGCCTGGGGGGCAATTGCCACCCTACCCCCTGGGCCAGCCCTCCCCTGCTCTGGACCAAGCAATTTGCTGTTTGGATATGGATTTTCAATGGATATGTTCACCAAACTTTTTTATCTTTTTAATTTTGTCATCTCAAGCCGTCATTGATCGCACCATGGTCGTACGCCTTGTCCCTGATTGGCTGCATGTGTTCTGGGGTTGATTGGGGGCGTTTACCTGCCCATACGGGTGGGCGCCGTCATCTCTTCCAGATGGCTCCCCAGGAGCTGCTGGGCGGTGCCTATCGTCTGTTCGTCAGCCCCTGACGGCTTTCCCATGCACCCCGGGGAGTGTTTTGAGCTGGAGGTGTGACCTGCCCTGTGCCCTTCCCCCGGGGCACTATGGGGAATGTGGTCCTTGTGTTGACTCGGACGGTTGGCGCATGCACGGTGTCTTCTTTATTTCCCGGGTCTGTGTCGGTGACGTCACACGCCGACATGGACGGACAGCCTTATAGACCGGCACACAGAACATAAGTCCTTCAGCTTGGCTGCATGAGGGTTGTGAAGGCCAGCAAAAGATTTCCTCCCCCCACAAGGGTAAGATTATGCCTTTCCCTTGATATAGGTTTTCCTTGTGTAATGTGGCTCACAGGAATGTTTTATTTATCGATTGTCTTCTGGAGAGACACTTGATATAAGCTGATGGCTTTCCCTGAAAGGCACTCTTGGCTCGCTTTCAGAGCAGTGAGTTGAATGAAATATTTAAGTAATATAATCCGTGGAACTGCGGCACTTTTTTTGCATAATTACACATGTGTAAAAACAAATTTCCCTTGGATTTGGATTTTTTTCATCTCAATAGGATCTAATATAATTTGCAGCCACTTTTTCTTCCTTCATAGTCTTATGTTATTTATTTGGTTATCTGTTTTTTCTTTTGTAGTTCATTCTGCTGTGGCCTCTGTCTTGTAGCGGCTAGGCCCCTCTAAAAGCCCTTTATCTTGGACTTACAAGTAAGTGAAAGTTATGCCTTACTTTTAACAATGGGAGGAAATCAGTTTTGGCTCCTCCCTTTTGTAAAGCCTAATTATTATTAATTTAGACTAATTGTGAAATATCTATATTCTCTGTCCATAGATTTTCTGTCCCGTTTTTGTGGCGGGCCATAGGTTCTGTGGGGCTGTCTATGGGCACGCAGTGCCCCCTTTCCCCGGTGTGACGTATGAAGTGTCCGGGACTTGACGTGCACCAAGGCTTTGGTGACTGAGCTAAGTTGAAATCTATGTTATCCATGTTATGCATGTACAAATTACTCTGCAACTTAAATATTGCCCTATGAATGTATGCTATTGTTCATACCAAAATTATTATTTGTTTGTTATTATTTATCACTTCTTTTGCCATACAGCAATAAGTATTCTCATGATGGCTTGCGCAAATCCCTGATGAAGCCACACCGGCGAAACATGTAGGATATGGACCATCATGCGATACAGCCATCATTATGCTCTGTACCATATGCTAATTGTTTTTAATCTCTCTGAATCGGTGTTGTAACAATGTATCATACATACCTTTTCTTTTAAATATGTACAAATAAATATTATTTTTAGTTTACCAGTGATTGTGAACTGGATTTCTAGGCACTGCCATAATCCCACCCAACTCCAATTATATCCCTTCCCTTTTTCTTATTATTATAAAAAAAAATAAAAACCCCAGAAATTAATTTTTTCATCATTCGTAAACGCCGCAACTTTTGCGCAAACCATTCAATAAACGCCGATTGGGATTTTTTTTTTACCAAAAATATGAGGAAGAATATAAATCGGCCAAAACCGATGAAAAAAATGTTTTTTATTTTTTTTTTTGGATTTGAATTTTAGCAAAAAGTAAGATAAAGGTTTTTTTTGCAAAATTGTCGCTCTTCTTTTGTTTATAGCGGCGATCAGAAATGACGCAGAGGTGATCAAATACCACCAAAAGAAAGCTCTATTTGTGGGAAAAAAAGGACAGAAATTTAATTTGGGTACAACGTCACACGACCGCGCAATTGTCAGTTAAAGGGACGCAGTGCCGAATCGCAAAAAGTGCTCTGGTCCTAAAGTGGGAAATCCATCTGGGGCTGAAGTGGTTAAGGAACGCATGCTTGTTTTTTACCTTTGTGGATTTTTTTGTTTTTGCCCAATATTTGTTGTATAGGGTTATTAACTCGTTAGATCAGATGTTTGCAGATGTATAGTTATGAGATCCTATATCTTTTATAGCACTGTTTATATGTTTCTCACAAGGACACAGTGAATGTAGAGGTAGACCCGTGCACAGCAAAAACATTTGTTTCATTTCGATTCGTTATTTACATAAATTCGTTTAGTTAGATTCCTTTCATTCGTTTAATTCGTTTTCAGAATTTTTTTTCGTTTATTCATTTGCGAATCGATTTAAAAAAGTTCTCAAACCAATTTAGAATAGTTTTCGAATTCGAATAGTTTTCAAATTCAAACCGTTTCCGAATTTGAACAGTTTTTGAATTCAAATCATTTTCCAGTTTCCAAGGAGAATGGGGTGGAGTGGAAAGTGGAGGAATAGAATGGAAAACGATAGAATATAATAGAGGGGAATATAACAAAAAAAAAAAATGAAAGAATATAATGTGGTGGAGTGGAACAGAGCTGTTTGTATTCTATTCTTTTATAGTCTGTTACATTGTTCTCCAGTCTATTTTTTTTTCTGTTCCTTTCCTTTGTTTTCTATTCTATTTTGTTCTCTTTGGAAATTGGAAAACTGTTTAAATTTGAAAACTTTTCTAATTTGGATTTGAAAACTATTAGAATTCAAAGGGTTTTCAAAAATGATTTGAATTCGAATTCCGTCCAAATTATTTTTTTTTTTCGTTATTTCGGATTCGTTTACATGTTGGTATTATTGTAATTAGCCTACCCTGATTAGCCTAGGAGTTCCTGTGCCCCACAGGGGGTGGGAGGGGGAAGTTGCTCTCTTTAGGTGGCACACACAGCCTGGCGTCCTGTGACTGGAGAGGGCAGACATCCCGTCTCCAGGGGTCTTGTGGGCTCGGCTTAGCTAAATTCAAAGCACAGTTTAATTTCCCTACCCTGGGCCAAAACAGTTAATCTTGTGCCGAGCTTTTGCCAGTGATAGACCCAGGAGGACTTTGGTCTGCTTGAAAATACATGGGACTTTGCTGTACTGGATTGGGGCCTGCTACCCTCTGTGCCCGGATTGTGCCCTGTGATCCTGGACTAATCCCTTGATGTACCAAATTGCTGCCTGTACCCTTGGACTTATCCCTTGATGTGCTCTATTACCAATCCTGCCGGGTGCCACCTTGTGAGCAGATCCCCCCTGGGCTTTCCACTCCCCGCGTGTGCTGGCTGTGTGGTCCTAAGCTGAGCTAGAGACCCTGCAGGACTGTTGCTGAGTGCCCTCTGCTGTGAACTGTGTCCCCTGGGCAAGGATTAGTTTGCCTCGCCCTGTGTGCCATCTGCTGTGTCCCCCAGACAAGGATTACTTTGCCTTCCCCTGTGTGCCATCTGCTGTGTGTTGTTTTCCCCCTAGACAAGGATTACTTTGCCTCTCCCCCTGTGTGCCATCCGCCGTGTGCTGCCCGGACAAGGACTGTTGCTTTGTGCCCTCTGCTGTGTGCTGTTTCCCCCCCTGGACAAGGATTACTTTGCCTCTTCCCCTGTGTGCCATCCGCTGTGTGCTGCCCGAACAAGGACTGTTGCTTTGTGCCCACTGCTGTGTGCTGTTTTCCCCCTGGACAATGATTACTTTGCCATTCCCCCTGTGTGCCATCCGCTGTGTGCTGCCCGGACAAGGACTGTTGCTTTGTGCCCTCTGCTGTGTGCTGTTTTCCCCCCTGGACAAGGATTACTTTGCCTCTCCCCCTGTGTCCCATCCGCTGTGTGCTGCCCGGACAAGGACTGTTGCTTTGTGCCCTCTGCTGTGTGCTGCCTTCCCCAAAGGAGGATTAACCGTGCCGCCACGCTGCCACGTGCCCCCCTGTGAGTAAACTGACCCTGCGTTACCAGAACTTTGCCTCCCCCAGGTGTGCCCCAAACAGACTCTCTGTTACCAGGACTCTGCCTTCTCCCTGTGTGTGCAAATGGACTCTCTGTTACCAGGACTCTGCCTTCCCCCTGTGTGCCCAGGCAGCCTCTTGGCTATCAGAACTTTGCCCCCTGTGTGCCCAAACAGACTCTTAGCCCCTGACTGTCGGTAATTCCTGTCGCCTGGCTGCAGGCTAACCTTTCACCCTTCAGTAAAGCTTGTGTGAGCACTCCTACTCTCCGTGTGTGTCTGTTCCACCCACACCTCCGTCACAGGTACTATATTATGATAAATCACATTTGCTTTTTTTGTTCAGTATGTACTACTTAGGGGCAGAAGGTGGTTGGCTCTGTGCAATAATAACCTCTTTCTAAATGCTCTCTCTGCATCTATTCTGCTAAAAAACAGTCCTGATTGATTTAGAGGAGGGACCACTCCCTCTCCTAGCAAAGACGCCACTATTTTAATTGATCCATTTACACCAGCCTTCAACAAACCTGCTAAAAGTGTTGGGCTTTCCTAATAGAATGTCTAGTTTGGTGCGCAACCTGAGTGCACCCTGTAATACATATAAAATAATGTATATGTAAACAACAAAATATATATATATTATAATACTTTGTAAACCTAATTAAAATACTATTGGTGTAGGCATTCCCCAAAGAGCAGGATAAGTAAGTGAGGGGTCTGAGGGTAATTATCAGTATCTTAAAGTAGATCTCAACCTTAACTGCACATGCTTCCTGCTATCATACCCTCTACACACTTCTTCTTCATGTGCTTCCAAGTGTCAAACCCTTCTAACTCCTCTTCTGCACAAACTGCCCCTTATCATAACCTTCAAACTCCTTTCCAGCAAATGCTGCCCACTGTCATACCCTCCACACTCCCCTCCTGTACATACTGCCCACTGTCATACCCTCTACACTCCTCTGCTGTACATACTGCCCACTGTCATACCATTCACACTCCTCTCCTGTACATACTGCCTACTGTCATACCATTCACACTCCTCTCCTGTACATACTGCCCACTGTCATACCATTCACACTCCTCTCCTGTACATACTGCCCACTGTCATACCATTCACACTCCTCTCCTGTACATACTGCCCACTGTCATACCCTCCACACTCCTCTCCTGTACATACTGCCCACTGTCATGCCCTTCACACTCCTCTCCTGCACATACTGTCCACTGTCATACCCTCCACACTCCTCTCCTGTACATAATGCCCACTGTCATACCATTCACACTCCTCTCCTGTACATACTGCCCACTGTCATACCCTCCACACTCCTCTCCTGTACATACTGCCCACTGTGATACCCTCCACACTCCTCTCCTTTACATACTGTCCACTGTCATACCCTCCACACTCCTCTCCTGTACATACTGCCCACTGTCATACCCCCCACACTCCTCTCCTGTACATACTGCCCACTGTCATACCCTCCTCACTCCTCTCCTTTACATACTGTCCACTGTCATGCCCTTCACACTCCTCTCCTGCACATACTTCCCATTGTGATACCCTCCACACTCCTCTCCTTTACATACTGTCCACTGTCATACCCTCCACACTCCTCTCCTGTACATACTGCCCACTGTCATACCCTTCACACTCCTCTCCTGCACATACTGCCCACTGTGATAACCTCCACACTCCTCTCCTTTACATACTGTCCACTGTCATACCCTCCACACTCCTCTCCTGTACATACTGCCCACTGTCACACCCTCCACACTCCTGTCCTGTACATACTGCCCACTGACATACCCTCTACACTCCTCTCCTTTACATACTGTCCCCTGTCATACCCTCCACACTCCTCTCCTGTACATACTGCCCACTGTCATACCCTCCACACTCCTCTCCTGTACATACTGCCCACTGTCATACCATTCACACTCCTCTCCTGTACATACTGCCCACTGTCATACCCTCTACACTCCTCTCCTGTACATACTGCCCATTGTGATACCCTCCACACTCCTCTCCTTTACATACTGTCCACTGTCATACCCTTCACACTCCTCTCCTGCACATACTGCCCACTGTGATACCCTCCACACTCCTCTCCTTTACATACTGTCCACTGTCATACCCTCCACACTCCTCTCCTGTACATACTGCCCACTGTCACACCCTCCACACTCCTCTCCTGTACATACTGTCCACTGTTATACCCTCCACACTCCTCTCCTGTACATACTGCCCACTGTGATACCCTCCACACTCCTCTCCTTTACATACTGTCCACTGTTATACCCTCCACACTCCTCTCCTGTACATACTGCCCACTGTCACACCCTCCACACTCCTCTCCTGCACATACTGCCCACTGTGATACCCTCCACACACCTCTCCTGTACATACTGTCCACTGTGATACCCTCCACACTGATCTCCTGTACATACTGCCCACTGTGATACCCTCCACACTCCTCTCCTTTACATACTGTCCACTGTCATGCCCTTCACACTCCTCTCCTGTACATACTGCCCACTGTGATACCCTCCACACTCCTCTCCTTTACATACTGTCCACTGTTATACCCTCCACACTCCTCTCCTGTACATACTGCCCACTGTGATACCCTCCACACTCCTCTCCTGTACTTACTGCCCACTGTCATACCCTCCACACTCCTCTCCTGTACATACTGCCCACTGTCATACCCTCCACACTCCTCTCCTGTACATACTGCCCACTGTGATACCCTCCACACTCCTCTCCTGTACATACTGTCCACTGTGATACCCTCCACACTGATCTCCTGTACATACTGCCCACTGTGATACCCTCCACACTCCTCTCCTTTACATACTGTCCACTGTCATGCCCTTCACACTCCTCTCCTGTACATACTG
>BLSH010517351.1:59960-85707 GCA_018402905.1 Glandirana rugosa | reverse complement strand
CTATACTTCAATAAATAAATAAATAAATAAATAAAAAACGACCTACCTGAAAAATTATGGAAGTAAACTTTTTCTCTATAAAAACCGTTGTAGATTTAGTTTGAATGATAAATAAAAATTACATTATTGCTTAGATAAAAATTACGGGTCTCCCTTCCTCGAGAACTTATTCGGACGACCACATACTTACTGTAATGTTGCAGGGAGATCCAAATCTCTATCCTCTTCCGCTCCCTTCCCCCCGAGTCCTATAAAACCTTCCCAGTGGGATTTCGAGTGAAGGATGCTGTCGTTTCCAATCCAAAATATCCTGAGCCCCCCTTCCCTCGCCTTCTCCTATCTCTAAACCTAGAGGGACGTTGTAATGTCATTCATACACCAGCAGGCTTATTCAAGAGCTCCTTCCCTCTGGGCATTAAAAATAGATTCGTTATTACATTAAAAATAAATAGTAAGTTTGATTTAGATGTTGCCAAAAATATCTCTTTTTCAAATGAAGGTATTAAAAAGTCCATCCAGCAAAAAATAAATAAATAAATAAATAAATAACTTCATATCAGAGTCCCCCCCCCAATACATCAGAGCCCCCCTTGCACGTCAGAATCCTCCCTTTAAATCTAAGCCTCCTTTCTCATCAGAAGCCCTCTATCCCTGGCTGCCAGCATCATAGCAACAAACAATGCCATGTGCCCTGGCAGATCAGCAGGCGGCCCTCCTGTACCAGAGAAATGGTACAAGGCTGAGTCAAATCTGGTAGTGCCCCCCGATGTGGTTTGGAGACCCCTGCTTTATAGAAGGAGCCATGTGTAAGATGAAGTTTACTTCCGTCAGGTGGTCAGGTTCCAAATCTGCAGACACTCCTCTCCTGTACATAGTGACTACTGTCATACCATCCACACTTCTCTCCTGAACATACTGCCCACTGTAATACCCTTAACACTCCTCTTCTGTATATACTGCCCACTGTCATACCCTTCCCATTCCTCTCCTGTACATACTGCCCACTGTCATACCCTCCACACCCCTCTCCTGTACATACTGCCCACTGTCATACCCTCCACACTCCTCTCCTGTACATACTGCCCACTGTCATACCCTCCACACTCCTCTCCTGTACATACTCCTCTGCAATACCCTCCACACTTCTCTCCTGTACCTACCGCCCACTGTCACACCCTCCACACTCCTTTCTTGTACATACTGCCCACTGTCATACCCTCCACACTCCTCTCCTGTACATACTGCCCACTGTCATGCCCTCTACAATCCTCTCCTGCATATACTGCCCATTATCCTACCCTCCACATGTCTCTCCTGTATATACTGCTCACTGTGATACCCTCCAAACTCCTTTCCTGTACATACTGCCCACTGTCATACCTTCCAAACTCCTTTCCTGTACATACTGCCCGCTGTCATACCCTCCACACTCCTCTCCTGTACATAAAGCCCATTGTCATCCCTCCCACACTCATCTCCTGTATATACTGCCCACTGTCATATCCTCTCCACTCATCTCCTGTACATAAAGCCCATTGTCATCCCTCCCACACTCATCTCCTGTACATACTGCCCACTGTCATATCCTCTCCACTCATCTCCTGTACATACTGCTCACTGTCATACCCTCCACACTCCTCTCCTGTACATGCTGCCCATTGTCACACTCTCCACACTCCTTTCTTGTACATACTGCCCACTGTCATACCCTCCACACTTCTCTCCTGTACATACTGCCCACTGTCATATCATTTCCACTCATCTCCTGTACATACTGCCCATTGTCATCCCTTCCACACTCATCTCCTGTACATTCTGGCCACTGTCATACCCTCCACACTCCTCTCCTCTACATTCTGGCCACTGGCATACCCTCCACACTCTTCTCCTGTACATACTGCCCACTGTCATGCCCTCCCCACTCCTCTCCTGTATATACCGCTCACTGTCATACCCTCCACACTACTCTACTGTACATACTGCTCACCGGCATACTCTCCACACTCCTCACCTGTACATACTGCCCACTGTCAAACCCTTCCCATTCCTCTCCTGTACATAGTGCCCACTGTCATACCCTCCATACCCCTCTCCTGTACATACTGCCCACTGTCATACCCTCCACACTCCTCTCCTGTACATACTGCCCACTGTCATACCCTCCACACTCCTTTCCTGTACATACTCCTCTGTCATACCCTCCACACTCCTCTCCTGTACATGCCGCCCACTGTCACACCCTCCACACTCCTTTCCTGTACATACTGCCCATTGTCACACCCTCCACACTCCTTTCTTGTACATACTGCCCATTGTCACACCCTCCACACTCCTTTCTTGTACATACTGCCCACTGTCATACCCTCCACACTTCTCTCCTGTACATACTGCCCACTTTCATATCCTCTCCACTCATCTCCTGTACACACTGCCCATTGTCATCCCTTCCACACTCATCTCCTGTACATACTGCCCACTGTCATGCCCTCCCCACTCCTCTCCTGTATATACCGCTCACTGTCATCCTCTTCACACTCCTCACCTGTACATACTGCCCACTGTCATACCCTCCACACTCCTCTCCTGTACATACTGTCCACTGTTATACCCTCCACACTCCTCTCCTGTACATAGCGCCCACTGTCATACCCTCTACACTTCTTTAATGTACATACTGCCCAATGTCACACCCTCCACACTCCTCTCCTTTACATATGGCTCACTGTTATATCCTCCACGCTCCTCTCCTGTACATCCTGTCTACTGTCATACCTTCCACACACCTCTCCTGTACATACTACCCACTGTCATACCCTCCACACACCTCTCCTGTACATACTGCCCATTGTTATACCCCTCACACTCCTCTCCTGTACATACTGCCCACTGTCATACCCTCCACACTTCTCTCATGTACATACTGCCCACTGCCATACCCTCCACACTCCTCTCTTGTATATACTTCCCACTGTCATACCCTCCACACTTCTCTCCTGTACATACCGCCCGCTGTCATACCCTCCACACTCCTCTCTTGTACATACTACTCACTGTTATACCCTCCACACTTCTCTCCTGTACATAGCGCCCACTGTCATACCCTCCACACTCCTCTCCTGTACATACGACTCACTGTTATATCCTCCACACGCCTCTCCTGTACATACTGTCCACTGTCATACCTTCCACACTCCTCTCCTGGGCATAAGGTTCTGTAGGCAAGGTGTTAGAAGATCTTTGAACAGCTTATAATATTCATTTGAGAAACCACCAGGGCCCGCTAATTTACCGTTTGCAAAGAAATGGAAGTCGTTTTTTTTAAATGTATGATTAGATGAATGGGGCCATTCATATAGGACAATTGCTCCTCAGAGAGTACAAGAAAACTTTGTTTTTAACTGTGATGACAACCCCTATTTTTTGTGGATTCACAGAACATAGACAGATGGGGAAAATCTCTGTGCCTACATTTAGGAATGGTGTTGAGTTGAAAATGGGTCTTCTGGGAGCAGAGGATGCCTGTGTGAAGTTGTGTGCTTTTGCCACATAGAGGAATGTTTGGCCAGGTGGTTCATCCCATGGGCATTAAGGGATAATTTTAAAACCCATAGTATGAGTAAGTAGGTAGGAGAGAAAGAAGTGATTTGATGTAACTGCTACTGAGCCTCTGGAAACATTGGAATCAGTAGTAAAGGATGGAGTCTACTATGGAGAGTGGAATACCAGTAATCTGACCAAAAGAGTATTGCAGAAATGAAATGAACCTTGTGAAACGGGGCAGCATAGCTGCCAAAAATTTGAAGAGGTAAAAAGCTTGAACTTGGTGAAAAATTAAAGTGCCAAGCAGACATTGTATAGTACAATTTATGAAAAGATAAAAATCAATATAAACAGCAATAGCACTCACAAGCGGGTGTGGTGGGGGGGTGAAAGTTTGCATTGGATAGGAAGTCCAAGTATGAACCAGAAGCTATGGTCTCTATCCATAAAGGAAGAAGGCAAGCTGTATAGAGGAAGCGAGACCAGCCTGGAATCTGTCCAGAGGAAACCGGCGCTGAGTTGCCCTGTATGGCTGTGATAGTCCATCCGGTGTTCGGACGTCCATACAAAGTGTGTATTTCCAGCAGGAATGTAGAGAGGAGCTGTCAGTCCGTCCACCTTGAGAGCCTAGGTATGCGTTTCAGAAACAAGCCACTCTTGTGGATTCCCAGCCCACTGAATGTGGATCTGGGGAAAAGAATAAGAAGGAAGTTACTCACTTCACCAGGGAGTAATATCAGCAGATGTGATATGTGATAATGTGATTATGGGTTTCCTTGGGAACAATGTGATGAGAGTGCTTGTGGAAGACCACTTGCCAATTTCTGGGTATTGTTGATAATGAGTTCATCAAGGTAGGAGAGGGCAGTTGTGGAACTATACTCCAAGGCCGTAAAAGCTGTAGCCCCCTCATCAACTGTGGTGATGGAAGAGGTGGTACCATGGTATGTAATGGTGAGCTTGGGGGGAGGTGACTCCAGTGATACTGGATCTTGTGGTTTCTCAAGGCTTTGATAACGGTCAAGAGATTCTAACGTTGCTGTGGGGCATGTTGTGAAAGATCAATTTCAAATGAGTGCTTAACTCCATAGAAGGATCAACTGCAGAGTCACCATTTGAAGCTCCCCTAGGCTTGGGGTTAGGGGGACTCCTGGTAGAAGGAGTGGATGGTCCAGAATTAGAGGGCCCCTGGGCATCAGGGATTGCTAAGGCATTGGTAGACTGCTGAGCCGGAGTGATCGACTGTAGAGGCTACAGCATATAATGTGCATTTTATCTATGTAGTTTTTAATCTTTATTTGTGTATGTCAGTTTCATGGGCTAGCATTTTTTTTTTTTTTTATAAACGTTTGAACATCATTTCTTGGTTGAGTGTGCACCTTAAGGTCAGTTGCACAGGGACGTAATAAATCACAGATGTTTATTCAGGAACTTGTCGACAGTCTGTATGTAAAGACCTGAGTAATGTTGAGTAAATTACTGCACCCAAATATAACATTTTCTATTTTTGTTTTTTACGACTCTGTTTTTACTCAACGCTGTATTACTGATCTTAACTCAGTTGTGTGCAGAGTTCCATAGACAACAATGTATCTATTTTCAAATCAGTAAAAAATGTGGAATGTTTTACTACTTTGTGCAAGAGGCCAACAAATGTCTTCACCTCTTTGTGACCACCCTATTGGGATGGTCACTGAGTTTCCACTACATGTAATGTCGCCACTGTAATTTTGTTATAGCCTTCTGGCCAGAAGAAAGAACCCAGAAAACTTCTTTAGTTGCGGCACTTACCTGGTGGCAGGACAGAGCTATGCACCTCCTTTCCCCTGGAAACTAATTGTTAACAGCTTAAAGAAGAGGTCCAGCCTCCTTCAGAAAAAAAAAATTACAAGTCAGCAGCTGCAAATACTGTAACTGGTGACTTTTAATATTCGGACACTTACCTGTCCAGGGATCCCATAGTGTCTTCATCCCAGCCAAATTTTCCATTGGCTCTCGTTTGCTGCTGTCGCCATTGCTTGTAAGGGAAACTGGCGGTGAAGCCTTGCAGGTTCCCTACTGCACATGTGCGAAGCCCTGCGAATGGCCCAGTGGTGGGGAAGGAGGAGGGGGGCCGAACTTCTGGGTGATCTTGTCGCAGCAAAAACAGGCACCCGCTCTCCCCTCCCAAAAGGTGGCAAATGTGGCAATGGAGGGGGGGAGGAGCCAGATAAGAGGAGCTTCCACTTTTGGGTGGAGCTCTGATTTAAAGTGGTTGTCAACTCAAGACAACCACTTTAACTTACAGTTGGCCTATAGTAAGGCTTACCTGTAGGTTCCCTGCATATCTCCTAAACCTGCGTGGTTTAGAAAATACAATATACAGGGTACTGTGATGTGCCCACGTCATCGGGCATATGCGCAGTGAAGAAATGGCACCCATGCCATTCCTTCACTGACATTGTGCCACAATTGGCAGCTCCAGTGTGCATGCGCGAGAGTGACGTCACACGGCTCCGACCGTGGTTGTAAATTCCTGGATCTGGTGCGGTCATTGTGGCGAACCGCTCACCCGGCCAGCAGGAGCCACAATACTACCATGTGGACCTACATATGGGACTGTGTAAAGTGCAGCTGCGGAGTCTGAACGGGCCTGGAGTCATCTCCGAAAGGCAGGGTGGAGTCAGAGCCTGGTGACTCCTTCAGCAACATGAGGGAAGAGGAGTCTGCTGTGGTCTGCAGGCCGGGTCGGGAAACTGGTGACTGTGAGTACTGCCCAGCAGGAACCAGATAAAGTCCCTGAAATGCTGGCCGCCCCTGTGTCCCCTGCTATTTCAGCCTGGAGGGAGCCAGTACTGGAGAGGGGTGTGCATTTAGGTGTGCTGGACGGGGAGTGCGAGGACAGGGGCTCTCCCAGACTGGTAGCAGAGTTCAGGTCCCTGGAGAGGTTGCGGGGTGGCCATCTCCAAGCAGTAGTTCAGATGAGGAATGGGATACAGGAAGTTCCCAGGTCCTGGAGGTCCAGTCCAAGGGAGGAGAAGAGCCAGACTTTGCTGGGAGACCTGAAGGTGCTGCTGGAACCCCCATCAGTCGCAGGCAAATCTTTGAGAACAGCCCATCCACCACCCAGACCAGAGCAGCTGAATATCGGCAGTGGGTGCAGAGGTGCACTGATGTCTGTGTCCTGCCCGGGAAAGGAAAACCAAGAGAGCTGCCCAGATTTTCCCAGTTCCAGCGGGAAGTTCAGCATAGGGTTGCTCTAGAGTGGGGTCTGGACTATCCTTATGTCCCTCCTGAAACCATGGACATCATCGAGAACTCATGGGGAGAGTGGAAGGATGACCTGGTCTAGGAGTATCTACACATCCCCAAGCTGATGTGGGTGCCAGTAGGTGAGGAGACCAGGGTCCGATTTAAGGACATTTGTAAGGAATGGTGGCCGGGGAGGTACATCTAAGGCCTGCCCTACCATGAGTCACAGTGGGTCCATTGGACCCAGGCAGCACTTTAAGAGGGACAACAAACTGAACCATGGCCACCTCTCCTTCTCTTCTATTTAACCAGCAAAAATGATGACCAAGATTTTTTTTCCACCAGTTTTGTGTGTCATGATGACAACTGCCCCCGGGCTGCTTTGCCTGCCCCTATACTACCCTAGCCCATCCCTATACTGCCCTAGCCCGTGTCTATACTGCCCTAGCCTGTCTATAAACTGCCCTAGGTTGCCCCTATTCTGCTCCAGCCTGCCCCTATACTGCCCTAGCCTGCCCCTATACTACCCTAGCCTGTCTATATACTGCCCTAGCCTGCCCCTTGGAATTGAACTTAATGGTATGTCATATAATTTTGTATATAGACAAGGTGCTATTGCATGTAAATTTGAATTCCTAATACATTTATTTTTAGTTTTAATTATAATGATATAAAATAATGGATGTGGGGGCCTTTTGGTGGGTGTGATTTTTTTTGGGGTGGAGGGGCGGCGGCATTTCATTCTTGGACCCAGGCAGCTTAATGTATTAGGCCAGCCTTGGGTACAATCCCTAAGGACAGAGTAACAGTTTGCCAAGGTACGACCTTGAAGAGTCACTCTGTCTCCATCAGGGAGAAAGGGGGTGGCAGGAAAAGATTGCCTGACCCGCACTTTAATGCTTCAGAGGACTGTTGGAGATATGGCCATCATAAAAGTGGTCACATTGACTGTTGGAGAGTTTCAGTGTGAATGTGTTTCCTCTTCCCTGACTTTTCAGGATCAGACTGGCCTGCCACCCTGCTGTGCCCAATGGATGGACCCTTTTCCTGTTGCAAGGACACTAAGGGTGAACAAATTATTTAAGGAGCCTCTTTGTTCGGGGAAGGGCCCCTCCCATCAGGAACTCCAAAAAGAACTGTTGCCTCTCAAATGTTGTGTTTTCTCCCTTTAAAGTTCTGTCAGCAGGTTCATAACCACCTCCTGACAGAAAGTTTGTAAAGTGTACAGGTGGCTGGTAGAATAGGATGCTTGTTGTGTTGTTTTCACGTGACTTCCTCGGATGGGATGGCTGTCTATCTATCTACGGCTGAAGCTACGGATCCTGCGGACTGAGGGTTTCCCTTGAGGGGGAGATGCTTTGGTCCATTGTATTTGAATACTTGTTTAGTGGTAGGGATGTTGTAGTTAGCTGTGCAATGTAATATACATTATATAAATACTGAGAGAAAATAATTTTATATTTTTGTACATATTTATTTGTACACATTCCCGTCCAAGTTTGTTCCCTTTTCCCTTCCAATTTATTTTATAGAATGCCATTGCTCCTTGGCCCAGGAACCGTTTTTCTAAATTTCCCAGCCAAGGGACTGGCTGGATTTTGGTGGGGGTGAGTGTAGCACCCTCTAGGTAGGTAGGTGCTAGAGGTTAGCTTCTTCTGTGAGAGTAGGAAAATTTAGGTAGGCCTAGCTGGTGGCTAGGCCTGTTTGTTTTCATTCTGGGCTGGGAGTGGCTCAGTGTACAGCTGGTGACTCACATGCAGCCTCCCTGAGCCCTCCTTCTTCTTTCCAGAGCTTGCTGGAAAGTTCTGAAAAGGAGAAAGGCTGAGAGGAGAGGTGGAGCTGCCTGGGGTATTCTGAGGAGCACTGACCAATTCCCAACCTGGATTGGCAGGGGGCAGGCCTCCTTAAATACCCAGGGTCAGCCCAGCTGTTGGGAGCTATCGGGTGGAAGAGATGGAGAATGGGGTTCTGAGGCTGTCGGGGCCTTTCAGGGAGCTCCCCAGTCTGGGGGGAGGTGACCTTGGGCCTGAGCTTGGATGCGGACAGGGCCCTCCAAGAAAACATGGAGGTGTTCTGGTCCAGAGGAGCAAAGGAGGACAAAGGAGGACAGTGGGAGAGAGTACTGCCGGGCAAGTCTCCAGGGAGAGGAACCACTGGTTGAAGCCTGGAGGGCTGGTGAGTGACATGCTCAGTCAAGAGGACTGAAAGACTACAGTCGGAGATAGGTACAGAACCAGAAAAGAGGACTGTGGTACCAGAGGCAGTGGAGTCGGGCAGCTACAGCCAGGAGGGCTGGAATGGCCTGAAGAGGGCTGACTGGGTTCAATAGCCGCCTTTGAGGACAGCTGGCACCAAATCTATCTCTACACTATAGGGGCCCATGATCCCTACCTGCAAAGTGGCAATTCACTGAGACCTAGCTAAGCTAGTGTTAGGTCTAACCACATGGTGCTAGTTGATCCAGAGAACAGCAGCAAATGAAGTGCTGGAGGAGAGATAGTCTGCAACAAGACCAGTGCTGGAGGAGTTAAGGAGAAAATGTCTGAAGCAAGAGTGTGCTGGAGTGAAGACTGGAGTGTTTATACAGGAGTGTATATACTGTAGTAGTCAGAACAAGTTCTAAAAAAATCTTATTAGGCATCCCATATTCCCCTTTCCCCATCCAAGTTCAATCCCCTCAATAAAAACACAAAAACAAAGTACATGGACTGTTCTATGTCTCGGAGTGTCTGAGAGTTGAATGCCGGGCTGTGCAGGGTGACTGGTGAACCACTACATTCAGCAGCCCCTGCAGGGGTACCGCTACGCATGTTGGGCCAGCTTTAGGTACAACCACTAAACAGGATGGAAAAGGAATGTGCAGCTCTAATCTTAATGAAAATACCTGTATATCTACAGGATGATCTGATGGGTATACCAAACTATAAAGCAGGGTTGCCAACCGCCAGTAAATTTACGGACAGTTTGAAAAAATCAGTGATTTTTACAGCTGTCTATAAATATCAGGGTCTGATAATTTGTCATGCTGTGCTGACTTTTTAAGTGTAAACTGGGCAATGTACTTGATATCGGTATTGTCAGTGTTTCCATGTTGTGTTTAAATATCAACTGTCTTCGTTTTTAATAGGAGTTCGGCTATTTTTCAAGGTGTCAGTAAAAAATGTGCTCAGCCAGTAAATTTTCCATGTTTTGCCAGTAAAAAATGTTGCGGGAGGTTGGCAACACTGCTATAAACTTCAGTGTGCCTTTACATTCACTGTGTCCTTTGTGAGAAACATATAAACAGTGCTATAAAACATATACAATATCATAACTATACATCTGCAAACATCTGATCTAAAGCGTTAATAATCCTATATACAACAAATGTTGGGTAAAAACAAAAACGTGCAAAAAAGAAGAAAGTCCAATGGAATCCACAAAGGTAAAAAAGAAGTGTAGAGTCCTCTGCGCTAGGTAAGTGTTAGAGTGAGATTTTTGCTAGGTGAGGCAAATTTAGTCAGGCCTGAGTGTAGGCCTTATTGTTTTGATTCTGGGCTGCGAGTGGTTTAGGGTAGGGCTGGGTAATTCACAGGTAGTGTCATCAGAACCTCCTACTTCTTTCCAGAAGCTTCTGATGTTTTCAGGGAAGAGAGGTGGGATGGGAGGTGTAGCCATCTGGGGTATTCTGAGGAGCCCTGACCAATCCCCAATCTGGATTGGCAGGGGCAGGCCTCCTTAAATACCCAGGGTCAGCCCAATCTGGGAGGAAGAGTTTGGGTGGAAGTCTGAAGATGTGGAGGCTGTCGCAGCCCAGGGGGAGCTCCCTGGGGGGGGGGAGACCCTGGGCCTGGAGTGCTCGGATGCAGCCAGAAGGAGCAAGATCTTGGTGGTAGCCACAAGGCAGAGCGGAAAAGACAGCGAGAGAGAACACTATTGGGAGAGATCTTCAGTAAGGAACTACAAGTGTCAGAAGTCAATGAGCAACACACTCTGGGATGCTGGAGGAGGCATGTCGGAGGGGTGAGAGACAGTTTGGGAAGGATGCAAAAGCCAGTGTGGGACTTTGATGTTGCTGTAGCAGTGGAGGAGGCCGTTACAGCTGGAAGAGCTGGCAGGGCCTGGAAAAGGATGGGCTGGGAGTAATAGTCCATCACTCTAGCTAGCACATTGTACTTTGCTACACTTTGCAGTCCCTGCCTGTAATGGGCGGTCCAGAGACCTTGCTTCAACTATAGCAGGCCTCACCATGTGCTAGCTAGGCCGCAATTAAGTGACTGTGCAGGAGAAAGAAACAAGGAGCATTGTGAATCAAGTGATTGCGCAGGAGTGAGGAACAAGGAGAAAGAAATGTGCAGCAAGAGTCAATGCTGGAGTGAAGAAGAAGAAATGTATATACAGAGTTGTATATAGAGGTCCTGTGTAAAGAACTGTTTGATACTTGGGCATCCTATAATCATCCCTACCCCTTCAAGTTCAAATCCCCTAATAAAAAAACAGAACAAAGTACCAGCCTGTTCTGTGTCTCCGGATGTGAGGAAAAAGTGTGATAGAGGGCAGTGTGATCAGGTGAACCACAATAACTAGCCACCCCCAAAGGGGCCATTGGCTACACAAGTGTTCTTAACCACTTCAGCCCCAGAAGGATTTCACACTTTAGGACCAGAGCACTTTTTGCGATTTGGCGCTGCGTCACTTTAACTGACAATTGCGCGGTCGTGTGATGTTGTATCCAAACAAAATTGGTGTCCTTTTTTCCCCACACATAGAGCTTTCTTTTGGTGGTATTTGATCACCTCTGCGTCATTTCTGATCACCGCTATAAACAAAAAAAGAGCAACAATTTTGCAAAAAAAATTTTTCTTATTGTTTGCTAAAATACAACCTCCAAAATAAAAATATAAACAAACTTTTTTTTTCATCAGTTTTAGCCAATTTATATTCTTCCTCATATTTTTGGTAAAAAAATATCACAATCTGCTTTTATTGATTGGTTTGCGCAAAAGTTGCCGCGTTTACGAATGATGAGAATTCATTTCTGGGATTTTTTTTTTTTTACTAGTAATGGCAGCGATCTGCGATTTTTAGCGGTACTGCGATATTTCAGCGGACATGTCGGAACATTTTGACACTTTTTTTGGGACCATTGGCGTTTATACAGCGATCAGTGCTATAAAAATGCACTGATTACTGTGTAAATGCCATTGGCAGTTAAGGGGTTAACCTGGAGGGGGCCCTCTAAGGGTTAACTGTGTTCCCTCAGTGTGTTCTAACTGTATGGGGGCTGGGCTGGTAGGGGGAGGGGAGTGATCACGGCTTCCATATACAGAAAGGCTGTGATCACAGCCCTTCTCCATCTATGAGAACGGAGATCTGTTTTTACTTACTCGGACCTCCGTTCTCTCACTGCGGGGGGGGGGGGCATCGCAGGTAGCCGGTGGCAATTGAGTCCACCCTACCTGCTCCCTGGCCCCCCCCAACACAGTGAGCGCATGAGCGCGCCTCTGGCCGCGCTCGCTCACAATACTAGTTATCGCGGCCGCCATCCTGTGACGGCGTTTCGCAATAACGAGCCACCTTGCCGCCGTCACGCTGCCGCGGGCGGTCGGCAGGTGGTTAATAAGTGATCCAAAAGGGGGCTAAATTTGTCCAATTTCTTAGGAGGAACAAACTTAAGACCCTTATCCAAAATTGTCTTTTCTTCTTTATTCAATTCTTTATTACTAAAGTTAAACACGCCTTGACAAGTCACGTTCCCTTTCTTTTTCCTTTGAATTCTCCACCCCCCTCTGGACCTCTTTTTCTCCCTTGAATGTCCTTGTGAAAAACCTGACCCTCATGGTAATTGGGGTTATGATGACTATACCCGTAGGGGGATCAGTTGTGCCCATCATAATCACCCTCCATATATGGATATTGTCCTTCATTTTAAGAATCCCTCAACGGAGAATATCTTACAGTATCTCACAAAAGTAAGTACACCCCTCACATTTCTTCTATCTTTTCATGTGACAACACTGAAGAAATGACACTTTGCTACAATGTAAAGTAGTGAGTGTACAGCTTGTATAACAGTGTAACTTTGCTGTCCCCTCAAAATAACTCAACACACAGCCATTAATGTCTAAACCGCTGGCAACAAAAGTGAGTACACCCCTAAGTGAAAATTTTTTATTTTTATGCTTTCACTTTAAGCATCAATAAATCACTGCTCATTTAAAAATGATGTTTTTTTACAAACATTTTTTTCATTGATACATGTCCGCCAGGGCAGGACCCGAACCCTCATAACCATTGTGTTCCCTATTACTTGCAAATAAGCCTTCAAAATGGGCACATTTGATTGTTCATGTTCGGGTCCCATAGACTTCAATGGGGTTCGTTATTTGGTTCAGAACTTTCCCAATGTTTGATAGTTCTGGTGCGACCCCGAATAGGGGTTCATTCGGTCCATCCCTAGTAACAAAATGGAAAGGGAATGTGCAGCGCTAATCTAAATGAAAATACCTGTATATCTACAGGATGATCTGATGTGTAAACCAAACTATAAAGGTCAGTGTGCCTTTACATTCACTGTGTCCTTTGTGAGAAACATAAACAGTGCTATGAAAGATATAGGATCTCATAACTATACATCTACAAACATCTGATCTAAAGAGCTCTGCTGGTGCCATTGCGTTATACTGACCGTTACCTGATCATTTTACAAGCCCTTTTTATCTATGGAATGTGAGTGATGTGGAGCATTTTTGTCTCTTTTTGGATATACCATTGAGTGTCACCAGGAAGACACTGTCTACCTGTCATGTACCTGATGGTTGAGTCTGACTTATGCAGTGGGCAACCTCTCTTACGGCCCTGCTTCCAGAACCCCTGATAGAGCAGACAGGGAGTTCTAGGGTGCAGGGGGGCACGAGGGCTGGATTGGACACAGATGGAGGTGAGATGTTGTCCAGAGGTTCATGCAAGACTGAGGAGTGGTGATACAAGCCGGTCAATAACATGCGGGCGGAGCAGTACAGAAGTAGCAGACAGTCGGGTAGTTGGGTCCAAGCAGATTCGGAAACAGGCGGGCAGCTGAGGTACAAGGCATCAGGCAGAAGGATGGTCGTAGGCAAGCCGGGGGTCAGTGCAGGCGGAGTTTAAGCAGGTACAGAGTCAAGCTGGGTCACAAATAAACAGGAAGTCTCAGAACAGATCACTGCGGGAACACTGGAATGCTGTAGAATGGACAGCACTGGTTGCAGGGTGCTTTCAGCTTAAATGGCCATTTTAGCGCCAATGCCGGCACATAAGTGCGCGCACGTGCTAATGTGCACACGCTGTGAGCACGCGCGCATAGGCATTCCAATGGCCACAGATGATTCCTAACATTGCCCCCCCCCCCCCAAGGGGCAGCCTCTGGATGCCCAAACAGACCCTTTTCGCCAGATGCCTTCTCCAGAATGACCTAATTAGCTCACCGGCATGCAGGTTGTTTTCTGGCTCCCAAGAGCTTTCTTCAGGCCCATAGCCCTTCCACTTTACCAGGAACTGAATGATGCCCACTCTTTTCCTGCAGTCGAGGATGGTCTCCAACTCAGATTCCTCCTCTCTGTCCACTAAGACCAGTTCTGGTGGGGCTGTATTGCGCCCAGGGAAGAGATCCTTGACCACTGGTTTAAGCTCACGTGAATAACTGGGTGAAGTGAAGGGGGTAGGTCCAGCTCGAATGCCACCCTGTTGATCTTTCTCTTCATTGGATAGGGCCCAATGTACTTTGGCCCTAGTTTTCTGGAGGGGCAGGGCAGTCTCATGTTTTTTGTTGATAACCAGACCCGTTGGCCAGGTTGCAGTTCTAATTCCCCTCGTCTCCCTTTGTCAAAATTTCTCTTGCTGAGTGCCTGAGTCTGATAGAGAGTTTCCTGTAACAGTTTGCTGTTTCTTTCTAGGAACTGGGTGACTTCCAGTATGGCAGGTACAGTGCTTTCCGTTAACAGCTTAGGTAGGAAGGTAGGATGGTGTTTATTGTTTTTTGGTGTATAACTGTCCTTTATACTTTTGTATGCGAACTATTACCTCAGATTAAAGATATTTTTCATTTAAAGCCCGGCGTGTACCCTTGATGGGCATCTTAGTGTTTCTTACCAAGTTTTTGATACTACATGTCTAGGCCCTAGGAACCCCACCCTGTCCATCAGGGTGAGTGGCTACTTGGTTGAGAGAACTTACACACTCAGCCAACTGCGTTACTTTTTCATATATTCCCTACGGGAGAATCTTTTAGAAACCTTTTGTTTGGTAGCCAAGGTTTGCCAAGAATGGGTTTTGCTTTGTGGCAGAATGAACCGAGTTTACTTGGATGTATTTACTCCTGCGCTCCCACTCTATCTCCAACAATATCTAGCGATTGATAATGTCCGCTGCTCACACTTAAATGTTTAATCCATAACATCAAAAAACGCTAATATAGAGTAAATAATGGAGTGCTGACAAAATAAACCACGTTCTTAGTATGATTTTCTAATGTGAGGACAGATATGTGTAAAATAAATGGCTGTTGTATACCTGTGTACTTATCCCTCCTCTCTAGGGAACATGGACAGATGTCATTCGTCTATACTTTGCATAGTACTTGTGTACCCTAATACCAGGAAAACAGTGTCTCTGCGCTGGGCACCTTTACATGGGCTAAATACATATAATTGCTAAAGTGAGCAGTTCCCTGTATGACTCACCTAGAAACATGTGCTGATAGTTTGTGTCATACACACAGAATGCACTCTGGCATTGGATAGCTTATCACATGAATATGCATCCACTGTGTATCTCAAGGCTGGATCCACAGGTGCCACAGGGATAAAACAAGACAGTCAGCCTGACTGAATACAAATTAACATTGGATAATTTTACACATAAATACGCATCCACTGTATGTCTCAAGGCTGGATTCACAGGTGCCACACTAATTCAATAAAACAGCTTGACACATGGGTGAATATCTATTAGGTCCCAAGATGGGTAAAATAAAGTATGCCAAACGGGCAGTCAAAAAAATAAAATAAAAGTAAAAATAAAAGTTGGGCCAAAATGTTCAAACGGTGACTTTCTTCTAGCAGTACTTGTGCCTTCACCAGAGTGGTATTACTGTGCCTAGATGTAGGTAGATATATATCCTGTGACTTTCCTCTGTAGTGCCACTTCTAGCCTCTCACCTGGGATGTGCTAGATCTATAGCACATAAAGGTTTCTTTGTGTGGTAAGGATCAGGGTCTACCACTAGGGGTCGTCTTTCTCCTTTCCCCTCCTCCTGCACCGTTTTCTATATGGGTAAGCTCTGTACACTCAGCAAACTCCAATGAAACCGCTTCAGGGGCATGTGTAAAAAGCAGAACTACTGCCTACATCTATGCACAGTAATATCACTCTGCCATTTATTTTACACATATGTGTGCTCACATTAGAAAGTCATACTAAGAATGTTGGTTTATTTTGTCAGCGCTCCACTATTTCCTCTATATTAGAATGAACCGAGTTATTGTAGGCGAACTCAGCTACCGACCACAGAGAAACTCAATCATCCTGGGAGTATGAAGAGTAGCAACGGAGGTACTGCTCAAGGGTCTGGTTAGTCCTCTCCGTTTGGCCATTTGACTGCGGGCGATACGCTGAGGAGAAAGCCAGGTCAACCCTCGGTCTGACACTATGTTGACGGGGATTTCGTGAAGACGGACGGTCTCTTTAATGAAGGTCTCTGCTGTCTCAGTGTTAGGAAAATTGACTTCCTGGGCGTTTCTGGCTTCCCGTGCGCGTTCTAATGGCGCCACTAGCGGGCATTTAAGCAGGACAGCACCAGGAAGCAAGTGCTGTCCATTCTACAGCGTTATCGTGTTCCTGAGCGACCCGTTCTGAGCTTCCTGTTACCTGTGACCCGGCCTGAACCCGCATCTGCTTCAACTCTGCTTGCACCGACCCCCGGCTTGCCTATGACCACTCTTCTGTCTGTTCCTTGTGTACCTCTACCTGCCTGCCTGTTAACGACCCTGCCTGCACCCGACCACCCGATTGCCTGCTCCTCCTGTACTGCTTTGCCCACAAGTTATTGACCCGGCCTGCACCACTACTTTTCAGTCTAGCTCAGACTACTGGACAACATTTTACCATCACCTGTGTACAATCCAGCCCCCGTGCTCCCCTGTGCTCCAGCGCTCCCTGTCTACCAGGGGTTCTGGAACCAGGGCTGTAAGAGAGGTTGCCTTCTGCATAAGTCAGACTCTACCACCAGGTACGTGACAGCAACGGGCAGCCAGTCCGAGTCTGCGCAGTGGCCCTCTTCTTCACCTGCAGGGGCTGGGATATTGCTTGTGGAAAAGAAGGACCACATGCTCAGACCCTGCATAGACTATCGAGACCTTAACAAAATTACCATTAAAAACGTAACCCTTTGCCACTAGTTCCTGAACTGTTTCAAAGACTCGGAACTGCTGCTGTGTTTACCAAGCTGGATCTGCACAGAGCTTATAATCTCATTCGCATCAGGGAGGGTGATGAATGGAAGACCATAGACTGACCTGCTCCCGTTGACAGGAAAGGGGTCCTACGATTCGTAGGCTTCGCCAATTTCTATAGGATGTTCATTAGAGGATTTTCTGCAGTGATCTCTCCTATCACCCAACTCACTCAGCAGGGTCTCCAGGGACCCCCGTGGCCCAAGTGGCCTTTCTGAAACTCAAAAGACCTTTACTATGGCACCTGTTCTTAAGCACCCAAACTCCGCTCTGCCTTACATCCTAGAGGTGGACACGTCGGAGACAGCAGTGAGAACTGTCCTGTCCCAGAGACGAGGTCCAAAGGCCTCACTACACCCCATAGCCTTTTCTCTCGCAAACTTACCGCGCCTGAGAAAAATTATGATGTGGGAGACCGGCAACTCCTGGCAATCAAGTCCGCCCTGGAGGAATGGCGGTACCTGCTAAAAGGAGCTCTACACCCTGTCATGGTGTTAAAAGACTGAAGCCACACCAGGCACGATGAGCTCTATTCTTCTCTCGCTTTAACCTGCACATCACTTACAGGCCTGGGTCGAAGAATGTAAAGCCGGACGCTCTGTCCAGGATGTTCAGTGAGCCCGGTGACTCCACACCACCAGATACCATCCTCCCGTCCCGGAGCTTCTTGCTGATGCAGGAAGATCTGCTGTCCCGGTTAACCACTTCCTTACTGGGCACTTAAACCCCCCTCCTGCCTGGACCAATTTTCAGTTTTCAGCGCTGTTGCTCTTTGAATGACAATTGCGCGGTCATGCGACGCTGTACCCAAACAAAATTTGCGTCCTTTTTTTCCCACAAATAGAGCTTTCTTTTGGTGGTATTTGATCCCCTCTGCGTCATTTCTGATCGCCGCTATAAACAAAAAAAGAGCAACAATTTTGAAAAAAAAAACAATATTTTTTACTTTTTGCTATAATAAATATCCGAAAATAAAAAATGAAAAACAAATTTATTCATCAGTTTTGGCTGATTTATATTCTTCTACATATTTTTGGTTAAAAAATCGCAATCTGCGTTTATTGATTGGGTTGCGCAAAAGTTATAGCGCCTACAAACTATGGACATTGATTTATGGCGTTTTTCATTTTTTTTTTTTTTTACTGGTAATGGCGGCGATCTGCGTTTTTTATTGGTACTGCGATATTGGGGCAGACATGTCGGACGTTTTTGACACTTTTCTGGGACCAATGACATTTATACAGCGATCAGAAATTTAAATGTCCACTGATTACTGTATAAATGTCATTGGCAGTGAAGGAGTTAACCTGCAGGGGACAACGTTCCCTGGGCGTGTTCTAACTGTGGGGGGGACGGGGTTGGCAGGGGCATGACAGATCTAACTGATCCCAGTGACAGGGATCAGTAGATCTGTCATGTCCCATTCACAGAACGGGGAACCGCCGTGTTTACTTCGGCGGTTCCCCGTTCCTCCTCTCTGTAAGGAGATCGCGGGTCTCCAGCGGACATCGGGTCCGTCCGACCCGCGGGCACGCTCCCGCAGTGTGCGGCGGCACGTGCACGCGTCGCTCGTGCCCGCGGGAGCGCGCCCAGCACAAGCCGAATGGGAGGACGTCAATAGACGTCCTCCCGGCATTTTAGAGCCACGCTGTAGCCGTCATTCGGCTATAGCGCGGATAGGAGGAGGTTAAATGATCCCTAGCTGGGTCTACTGTGCTTCCTGACCCTAGACTGGCATTAAAAGATGGATTATGGTGGTTCCAGAACAAACTCTACATCCCGGAGCCTCAATGTTTGACTGTGTTGGAACTTTGCTACGACCATCACCTGGCCAGGCACTTTGGCAGTCGCAAGACTGCGGAGCTGCTCCCGCGCTCCTTTTGGTGGCCCACCACTGACAGTCTGTGCCCAACATAAGACCAGCCGGGCCAAAGCATGGGGTCCGCTGAACCCGCTCCCCATTCCAGAGCGGCCATGGTTGCACATATCAATGGACTTCATAGTGGAATTACCCCATCAGAAGGCTTTAATACCATCCTTGTAATTGTGGACCGCCTCACTAAAATGGCCCACTTCATCCCGATGAAGGGCACCCCCGCCGCAACCGAGACTGCTGGGGCATTCATTAAGGAAGTGGTCCGACAGCACGGACTCCCTGTCAACATTGTCTCAGATCGCGGGGTGCAGTTCATCTCCCAGGTTTGGAAAGCATTGTGTTCTGCACTAAACATCGAACTGGCATTTTCATCTGCTTATCATTCTCAGACAAATGGTCAGACCGAGAGGAAAAACCAGACCCTTGAACAATACATCCGATGCTACTCTTCCTTTGCCCAAGATGACTGGGTATCGCTGATACCTATGGCTGAATTCGCCTATAACAACACCGAGCATTCAGCCACTAAGCAGTCCCCGTTCTGGGCGAACTTGGGGTACCACCCTACATTTATACCCAACCTGGTTCTGGAAAGTGAGGTACCTGCGGTACAGAAGACTGTGGAATTCCTGACAAGGAATAGTAAGTTGTTAGAAACCCTAGCTCGGATGCAGGATTCCAACAAGAAGGCGTTCGACAAGGGGAGACGTGGGGAACTGGTCCTGCAACGGGGTGACAGAGTGTGGTGGCCAACCAAGAACTTGAGGTTGTCATGCCCATCCAGGAAGTTAGGCCCAAGGTTCATTGGTCCTTTTCCTGTGAGAAGGAAGATCAACAGGATAGCATTCGAGCTGGACCTTCCTCCTTCCCTGCGAGTGCACCTGGTATTTCACGTCACCTTACTGAAACCCGTGACACAGGATCCTTTCCCGGATCGGAACTCGGCCCTGCCTGAACCAATTCTTATGGACGGCGAAGAGGAATTTGAAGTGGAAGCCGTCCTTGACTGCAGGAGAAGGGGTGAATCCACTCAGTTCCTGATTAAGTGGAAGGGGTACGGCCCTGAAGAAAGTTCAAGGGAAACTGAAGACCACATCCACGCTGAAGAACTTGTCAGGTCCTTTTGGAGAAAACACCCAGAGCTAAGAGCCCGTTTGGGCATCCGGAGGCTGTCCCTTGGGAGGGGGCAATGTTAGGAAAATGGACTTCCTGGCCGTTTCTAGCACGGACTACTGGACAACATCTTACCATTACCTGTGTCCAATCCAGCCCTCGTGCTCCCCTGTGCTCCAGTGCTTCCTGTCTACTCTACCAGGGGTTCTGGAACCAGGGCCGTAAGAGACGTTGCCTACCTCATAAGTCAGACTCTACCACCAGGTACATGACACTCAACTGCCGTGGGGGTGCCCTTCATGGGTATGAAATGGGCCATTTTTGTGAGGCAGTCCACCACCACAAGAATAGTACTGAAGCTTGCAGATGGTGGCAGCTCCACATTAAAGTCCATAGAGATCTGGGACCAAGGTCATTCCGGAATAGGCAGTGGATTGAGTAGACCCCAGGCTTTGGATCTTTCAATTTTGTTCTTGACACAGACAGGACAAGCGCTCACATAGTCTCTGCAGTCCTTGTTCAGGCGAAGCCACCAGAACAAGCGGGATAGCAGCTCTGCTGTCTTGCGACCCCCGAAGTGCCTGACCAATTTGAGGTCATGGCAGAGTTCAAGCGCTGTTAAGCACATTTCATGCGGAACGAAGAGTCGGTTGCCTGACCACCACAGCCCGTCTTTTAATGTGAGTCCTGAGTCCGGTGGCACGGTAAGACCAGCTAAGGATCACCTGATCCGGGTAAGGAGGTCTTCTTGGGTCAACAGGAAGCTGTTGGCAAGCAGGATTTTCTAAGTCGTGAAACATCCCAGACAAGGCATCTGGCTTTACATTTTTGGACCCGGGCCTGTATGTAATATGTAGCTGGAAGCGCGAGAAGAATAATGCCCATCTTGCCTGTCGAGGTTTGAGTCTCTTAGCAGTCCGCAGGTATTCTACATTTTTATGGTCGGTGAAGACCAGAACAGGATGAGACGCTCCCTCTAGGAGGTACCGCCATTCCTCCAGAGCCGATTTGATCGCCAGCAGTTCCCTGTCACCGACATCATAATTCCTCTCAGGTGGTGAGAGCTTCCTGGAGAAGAAGGCGATAGGGTGGAGTGAGGCCTTTGGACCTCGTCTCTGAGAGAGGACTGTCCCTGCTACTGTCTCAGAGGAGTCCACTTCAAGAACATAGGGCAGGGCCGGATTGGGATGTTTGAGGACGGGAGCGGAAGCAAACAGCTCTTTGAGTCTTGAGAAGGCCTTTTGGGCCTCAGGAGTCCAGCAGAAACGAGAGTCCCGTTTAGTGAGCTGGGTTATAGGTGCAATGACCGCCGAGAACCCCTTGATGAACTTCCTATAAAAGTTTGCAAACCCAACAAAACATTGGACTACCTTCTTGTCGACTGGCTCTGGCCAGTCCAGGATGGCCGAAACTTTCTGCGGATCCATAGTTATCCCTGTGGCGGAGATGTCAAATCCAAGGAAGGAGTTGCTAGCGCACTCAAAAGCAAATTTTTCTGTCTTGGCATATAGGCCATGTTGCCGAAGGCGGTTGAGCACACATCTCACATGCCCGCGGTGCTCTTCCAAGGAAGGGGAGAATATCAGGATATCATCCAGATAGATCACTACAAATTGGTCCAAGTAGTCTCAGAAGATATCGTTCACCAGATGCTGGAATGTAGCAGGGGCATTACAGAATCCAAAAGGCATGACAAGATACTCATAGTGACCGAAGCGTGTCCAAAAAGCCATCTTCCACTCGTCACCCTCCCAGATGCGAATAAGGTTATACGCCCCACAGAGATCCAGGTTGGTGCATACAGTAGCTGCTCCTAACCTCTGGAATAGTTCGGGGACCAGTGGCAGAGGGTAACGGTTTTTGAACGTTATTTTATTAAGATCCCTGTAGTCTATGCAGGGTTTGAGAGAATGGTCTTTCTTTTTCACAAAGAATATTTCAGCCCCTGCAGGTGATATGGAGGGCTGGATGAAACCTCTGAAGGTTTTCATCAAGGTAGGCCTTGAGGGCCTTCAGCTCCACCTCAGAGAGTGGGTAAATCCTGCCAAAAGGTACTTCAGTCCCAGGTAGCAGTTCTGTTGGGCAGTTGTAAGATCTGTGAGGTGGGAGTTTATCTGCCCCTTTCTTACTGAACACGTCCAGGAAGTCATGGTAGACAGAAGGGACAGCGGTGCAGGTCTCTGGATCGGGATCAGAGTTCAGGCAGAGCATGGAAGGGGGTGAATCCAGAGCCGGCGGTTGACAGTTGTATTGGCAGTAAGAAGAAGAAAACTGAACCTCTCCATTGGATCAGTCAACGGTGGGGCAGTGTGCCCGAAGCCATGGCAGACCCAGAATGATCGGGAAAAGGGGGACGCAATGGCATCCAGCAACAGATATTCTGAATGGCCCCTCATTGTACAGGAAAGAAGAGGAATAATTTCCTGAGTGACTGCTCCTGATTTAATGGTGGACCCGTCTGCTAAGTGGATGACCATCCTATGGGTCTTAGGTCTGAGGGGAATTTGATGTTTGGCTGCAAAGGCCAGGTCTACAAAGCAGCTACAGGTTCCAGAGTCCAGGATGGCTGGGACCTGGATGCTCCCACTGGGGAGCTGTAAATGAAGAAGGACAAGGTGGGCAGAAGAACTGGGTAAGGACAAGACTTCTCCTGTGGTAGTGTGGGACCCCTTATCACACTTGACGGGGAAGGACCTGACAAAATGTCTGAGGCCTCTGCAGTAGAGGCAGAGGTGATGGTTCAGGCGTCTGTGACGCTCTTCAGGAGAGAGTGAGGGACATGGGGGTCCAGGCTCTGGCAGGTCTTGTGGGGCTGGTCCTGGGTAGCTGGGTGACACCCAGACAGGTCGTGCAGCTCCTGCGGTCCTCTCAGCTCTGCGTTCCCACAGGCAGCAGTCAACCTGGATGGCCAGGTTGATCAGGGTATCAAGAGATCTAGGAACATCCACACGGGCCAGCTCGTCTTTGAGCTGCTCTGAGAGGCCCAGTCGTAACTGATGACAGAGCGCCGTGTCATTCCAGGCCGTACCTGTGCTCCAGCGGCGGAACTCCGAAACATAGTCCTCTGCCGTACGGCGGCCTTGCTGGAGCACTTGGAGAGTGGCCTCTGTGGTGGCAGCCTGGTGGGGGTCCTCGTAGAGCTGGGCCATGGACTGGAAGAAGAGAACGAGGTCAGTGGTTTCAGGAGCCTTTTGTTTCAGTAGCCGGTGGGCCCAGACTTGGCGATCATCTAGCAGAAGATAGATGACCAGTCCCACCTGGGTGGTTTCCAGGGAGAAGGTACGGGGTTGCAGGGCAAAGTACAACTCGCATGCATTGCGAAAAGCCCGAAACTTCCTATGGTCCCCCGTGAACCGCTCGGGCAAGGGTACCTTGGGCTCCGTCGGCAAGGTGACAATATTGAGGGCAGCTGATTTGCTTGAACTTGATGGAGCTGACTGAGAGAGTTCCAGGACTCTGTTTTCCAATCGGGTGTACTCCCCTTGTAAGTCCTTCACAGCTTGGGTGAGCCGAGCTAGGTGCACACCTAGATCATCCATCAGGGAGGGCCTCTGCGCAGACTCAGAATGGCTGTCTGTTGCTGTCACGTACCTGATGGTGGAGTCTGACTTATGCAATGGGCAACCTCTCTTACGGCCCTGGTTCCAGAACCCCTGATTGAGCAGACAGGGAGTTCTAGAGCGCAGGGGGGCACGAGGGCTGGATTGGACACAGATGGTGGTGAGATGTCGTCCAGAGGCTCGTGCAAGTCTGAAGAGTGGTGACAAAAGCCGGGTCAATAACATGCGGGCGGAGCAGTACAGAAGGAGCAGGCAGTCAGGTGGTCGGGTGCAAGCAGATTCGGCAACAGGCGGGCAGCTGAGGTACAAGGGATCAGGCAGAAGGATGGTCGTAGGCAAGCCGGGGGTCGATGCAGGCAGAGTTATCACAAACTCCTTCAACCTACTTGCAATCACAGAGACCTGGCTTCAAGATTCTGACTTCTCTTCCTCGGCTGCCCTCTCCCATGGTGGTCTCCTGTGGACTCACTCTCCCAGGCCTAGTGGATGAAAAGGAGGGGGTGTTGGAATCCTCCTATCCCCTCAAAGCACTTTTCAAGTTCTTCATCCACCACCCTCTCTGTCCCTCTCCTCATTTGAAGCTCACTGTATTTGTCTATTTTCTCCAGTTTCTTTGAGAATGGCTGTGATCTATCGGCCTCCTGGATCGGTATCAAGCTTCCTTGACGACTTCTCTGCCTGGCTACCCTACTTTCTTTCTTCTGAAATTCCAACAATTATTCTTGGCGACTTCAACATCCCTGCTAATCTTGAGACTCCTGCTACTTCTAACTTTCTGAGGCTAACTTCCTCTTTTGACCTAAAACAATGGACACAATGCTTCTACTCACACTGATAGCAACTGCCTTGACCTCATATTCTCCTACCTATACACTCCATGCAACCTCTCCAACATTCCTTTTCCTCTCTCTGATCACCACCTTAGTTTCATTCTTTGTCTTCCTCCTCCTTGCCTTCCAGCTACCAAACAATTACCCGTAGAAACCTTTGCCATCTTAACCCTTCTCTTCTTTTTTCTGCTACAGATTGTCTCTACGTCAAAATCTCATCCTTGTCCTGCCCCAACCTGGCCACTTCTATATACAACAGCTCACTGTCATCCACCCTAGATACCCTAGCCCCCCTCACTACACACAGAATCAGGCCCCGACCACTATATCCCTGGCAGACAGACGATACCAGAAACCTCAAAAAAAAGAGCCGTGCTCTTGAGCGTCTGTGGCGTAAGACTAAGTCACAGCAAGATTTCAGCCAATATAAATCTGCCCTCCAACAATACCATTCCTGCCTCCACACTGCCAAACAGACCTACTTTATCACTCTTATCAACAACCTCTCACGAAGCCCCCGTCAACTCTTTTCTACCTTTAACTCTCTACTTCGTCCTCCATTACCTCCACCCACCAACTTGCTCACTGCCCAGGAGATTGCTCATCACTTTAAAAATAAGATTGATACAATTCGTCTCGAGATCTCCTCTCTACAGATTTCTCACCCCCCTCATACTCTTTGTGCTCCTGCACAATCAATACTCTCATTTAACCCAGCTACTATAGAGGAAGTCTCTAAACTTCTCTCTAACGCCCACCTAACCTCTTGTACCCTAGACCCTGTTCCTTCTCAACTACTACAGTCACCCTCTGACTCTATCCTACACTCTTTAACTCATATCTTCAACCTCTCCCTCTCTACTGGCATCTTCCCCAACCCTCTAAAACATGCACTAGTCACTCCCATACCAAAAAAGGCCACACTGGACCCCACCAATCTTAACAACCTAAGACCCATCTCCTTACTCCCTTTTGCCTCCAAAATCCTTGAACGTTTAGTTTACAACCGACTGAGTGACCACCTCACTGAAAACAACCTTCTTGATCCCCTTCAGTCTGGATTTCGTCCACACCACTCCACAGAAACTGCCCTCCTAAAACTCACAAATGACTTACTAACAGCAAAAACCA
>BLSH010517351.1:29030-44423 GCA_018402905.1 Glandirana rugosa | reverse complement strand
CAGGGGAGAGGACATGTTTTGTGTCAGATTTTGAGGAGCGACATAGACTTTCAGCTTGAGGACTTTCCATGGTGCCTGGGCTTGCAGCCGGAGCAGCTGACATCTGTGTGTTCCCCTGCAGAGGGGTTGCAGCAAACAGGGAACTTAGGTCCTTCCTAACAGCTGAAGCAGACATGCAGGGGGTTAAAGGGCCAGTCCAGAGAGAAGATCACACAGGAATCTGCGATAAATAACTGTATACTGAGATAAGAGTCACCAGGAACAATCAACAGTCCGGTCTGGTGTGAGGTGATTGAACTATAAGTGTGCTCCTTAGCTTTGAATACACAGCAGAGAGGGATCACTGCAAGCTGCTTCCTAGAGGCCTAAGCGGCGGCCATCTTAGTACTCCTCTGGTGTATCATGAAAGAGGTGCCGTAAAACGTAGAAGCATTTGAGGTCTGAGACACTGACCTTCTCTGCTGAGTCTCCGCCGACTTGGGCTCGTGCTGAGTGCTGATCCGGCTTAGGGATGCTGGTGCCTTAAGGCATTGGGGCCTGGGAGATCGTTGCCGCGGCCATCTTGGTGCACCCCGCTGTGAGCACGATGCAGCGCGGGTCTCCGTTTAGCCTCTCGGGCGATCCTTGTCCCTCTCCCTATGTTGCGGGGAGCTCAGGCGAGTGGGGCGACCTCACCTCTGGGGTCGCTGAGCTGTATTTGTCCTCCCGGGGCTGTGAGGTCTGGAGATGGTGCGGAGCTCCGGACTAAGCCGCCATCCCGGAGCAGCCGCGCATGCGCACTCCTATGTAACTATTTTAACAAACTTGGAAACTCCTCCTTGCGGTCATATACTGCACTACCTGGCTTGAAGTAGAAGTCTTTGCTCTGAATTATCTAGTCAATTTGTTCACATAGTCTAATAATCTACAGGCCGGGGGGGAGCATGTGAACATGGCATCGTTGAATACAATGACATCTGTACTGTGTTTTACTTTTTTTTTGCTTATATTATATATACACTGTATGTTTATTTGATAAAACATTTTGCGGTCTAAATATCCCCTGAAGAAGTTTAACAGGTTCCCCACCGCGCGCCGTCTTTTCACGGCGGCAGTCGGGGAGCCCTGCGCGAATTGGCGTAAATAAGCGGCGATTCGCATTTGGCCACCAGGGGGCGCGCGCGCACGCTGGCGGCGCGCGCACCCGCCGTACTCCTGGGGAGTGTGCCCGTGGCTCGGGCGGACCCGATGTCCGCCGGCGAGCCGCGATGAGCGGCTACAGGGAAAGAACGGGGAACCGCCGATATAAACACGGCGGTTCCCCGCCCTGTCAGTGGGGTATGAGAGATCTACTGATCCCTGTCACTGGGATCAGTTAGATCTCTCATGCCCATGTTAGCCCAACCCCCCCCCCCCCCCACAGTAAGAACACACCCAGGGAACACAGTTAGCCCCTAGCTCTCCCCCTGCAGGTTAACCCATTCACTGCCAATGACAGTGGACATTTAAATTTCTGATCGCTGAATAAATGTCATTGGTCCCAAAAAAGTGTCAAAATGGTCCGACATGTCCGCCCCAATATCGCAGTACCGCTAAAAATCGCAGATCGCCGCCATTACTAGTAAAAAAAAATGAATAAATAAAAACCCCAGAAATGAATTCTCACCATCCGTAAACGTGGCCACTTTTGCGCAAACCAATCAATAAACGCCGATTGCAAATTTTTTTATCGCAAATATGAGGAAGAATATAAATCGGCCAAAAACGGTGAAAAAAAATGTTTTTTTATATTTTTTTTTTTGGATTAGAATTTTAGCAAAAAGTAAGAAATTTGGGTTTTTTTGCAAAATGGTCGCTCTTCTTTTGTTTATAGCGGCGATAAGAAATGACGCAGAGGTGATCAAATACCACCAAAAGAAAGCTCTATTTGTGGGGAAAAAAGGACGAAAATTTTGTTTGGGTACAACGCCGCACGACTGCGCAATTGTCAGTTAAAGCGACGCAGCGCCGAATCACAAAAAGTGCTCTGGTCCTAAAGTGCGAAATTCTTCCGGGGCTGAAGTGGTTAAAGGGAGAAACATGTCAGGATTTTCCTTTAAAGTATAACTATATAAAGCAAGACCAATATAAAATGAACCCTAAGCGCAAATCTATTTTTTATATATTTATATTAAATTAACACCGTATGTTTATTTGATACAATGTTATCCTGACAAAATATCCCTTAAAGAAACCTAAAGGGTGAAACATGTCTGGATTTGCCATCAAAGTATAACTGTATAAAGCAAAATCTATATAAAATCAACCCTAACTGCAAGTATATTTTTATTGGAGCTAAATATGTGTTTTTATTGATGTTGAAATAAATGTGGAAATTTTAATATAATTCAGTGTCGTTTGATGTGAAGCACCAAACAAATCCCAATGCCCAGTTTCCAAGTTTGTTTCAATATATGAGATGTGGTGCGTTGTCTTTTTGGCGACCCACCCACATTTATTTTCCACTATGTAACTTTTTTACATACACTTAATATCCAAGGATACCAAAGTGTTATTATTTACTTTAGTTACATAAAATTCCAACACAGCCTACACAACGTCCAATTGTTTCTAAAATTGAACTATGGACAGAAAATTTACCAATTTGTTGCTGTACATCTACAGCCATGAGTTCAGAAAACCCCCTCTTATACAGTATTAAGGATTTGACACACATTTGAAAGGCATTGCAGGTTATTAAAAGGAAAGAAGTTCATGAGAAGTCTGGCAAAGAAACATGCTGATATTTCAACAAAAGGAAATACAGATTTTATATTGCACAATATCTAAATTATACCACAACATAATTATTATTATTTTTATTTGATGAGTTATTATTTCTGCAGAAGGTTGGGAAACCCATAAGAATGAGTTTCACACTGAGCTTTGCCAACTTGCATTGGGGAACCCTTTTTCATCTGGAGGGAAAATAAGCCGACTGCAGACCTTGTGCTATAGGAAATGGATATAGATGACATCATATTTCTTTTAAATGGCAGATTCAGAAACATTTTTATAGAGAATTAATGCCAATTTATTTTGATTTAACTTTGATTTGTGTTTCAATTATAATTAGCTGACAGTCCTTAATAAATGACTTATAATTACGTTGGTTGGTAATTAAATGTTTCCTAATACAAACTTCCTGAATTATTTATTAGTCATACAGAATGTTTCTGAATCTTCTGGATAATTTGAATAAATATGGCAATCAAGATCTTTATCGATGAAAACAGTTGATAAGTTTGACAGGAAAAAAGGGTGGGATTGTGTTACTGGATGCAGCAGATTATGGGAAAGAACTAAATAGGTTGGCAGATGATAGAGCAAACAACAAGGGTTCCTCTGTAAGCTGCTTGGGGTTCTTTTAGCAGTGAGTAGTGTAGCAGAGAAGTCCCTCCATTAACTAGCAATGTACAATTTCATCTTTCCCACTGACCGGTAGGGATGGGCGAACGGTTCGGCCCGAGCATAAGTTCGGGCCGAACTTTCGCTGTTCATTCATTCAACATCCGAACAAACAAGTCGTTCTATCGGTTGTTCGCCCCCCAACCCCCCCCCCAAACCAACCACAATGCATTGCAGCGCTGAACAGAGCACTGCAAGCCCTGATTGGCTGAATCAGTGAAAGCTTCAGCCAATCAGGGCACAGAGGACTGTCAGAGTCATGATTGGACACCGACCCACATCCAATCATGGCTCATTCCCACCCCACAGTATAAAAGTATTCTTTCAATGGCAGCCATTTTCAGTGTGATTTAGGCTGGAGAGGGATAGAAGAGGGCTCTGTTCAGTGCTATTAGTTAGATAGTGTGCTAAACTGTGCTATTGTGCTTCAATTGTCAGTGTAGAATTATAACTTGGTGTCAGTCTAGGGATAGTGTGAGTGTAGTGAGGAGGACCATCATTCAGCTTTGCATAGTGTGCAGCTAGAGTAAGGACAGCTCAGATATAGAGTTGAGCGAACCCGAACTGTAAAGTTCAGGTTCGTACCGAGCTTTTGGGTGTCCGTGACCCGGACCTGAACTCGGACATTTGAAAAAAAGTTTGGGTTCGAGTTCTGGGTTCGGGTATTTGATCACGCATGTTGAATTGCTGCAGGGCAGCCAATCAACAAGAGTTTCACTGGTTTGCCCTTAGAAGCCATCACAGCCATGCCTACTAATGGCATGGCTGTGATTGGCCAGTGCATCATGTGACCCAGCCTCTATATGAGGCTGGAGTCACAGTGCTGCATGTCACATGCTCTCTGGGTAGTGTAGGGAGAGGATGCTGCCGGTGCTGTGAGGGACAGATTGCAGATAGATAGATAGGTAGAGATTACTACTACTACTGCTTTTAGGGACAGATTGCAGATCTCATCCTGCATTACAGAACGATCTGACTGGACTAGGTAGAGTCTACTACTTAGAGGGACAGATTATTGTTCTAAAATCATCTTCTAGTTCTATAGGGTCAGGTTCCTGCTGTTGCTGTAAGGGACAGATTATTGTTCTAAAATCATTTTGCAGCCCTCTAGCACTTTCCAGGACTTTTTTACAGTCATTTTTGTGACAAAAAGTTCGGGTCCCCATTGCATTCAATGGGGTTTGGGATAAGGTTCGGGTCAAGTTCGGTACCGAACCCAGACTTTTCCCCGAAGTTCAGCCGAACCCACCGAACCCGAACATCCAGCGGTCCGATCAACTGTACTCAGATAGTTTCAGTGTATTGTAGTGAGACCGTGTCATTCATACATACATTAGTGTATATGTAGAGTAGGGACAGCTCAGATAGTTTCAGTGTAGTGTAGTGAGAATGTGTCACTAATCTTTATATTAGTGTATAGCTAGAGTAGGGACAGTTCATATAGCATCAGTGTAGTGACAGTTGAACAACATCTATTTGATTGCGTTACTGCAAGTTTAACGCCATTTACGTCTGTGTGCTTTACTGACAGTTTAACACCATTTACTTCTGTGTGCGTTACTGCCAGTTTAATGCCATATAGTTCCGTGTGCGTTACTGCCAGCTTAACGCCATCTAGTTTTGTGCGTTACTGCAAGTTTAACGCCATTTACATCTGTGTGCGTTACTGCCAGTTTAGCGCCATATAGTTTTATGGGTTACTGCAAGTTTAATGCCATTTACTTCTCTGTGTTACTGCCAGTTTAATGCCATATAGTCGTGTGCGTTACTGCAAGTTTAAGGCCATTTACTTATGTGTGTGTTACTGCCAGTTTAACGTCATATAGTTCTGTGTGCTTTACTGCCAGTTTAAGGTCATATAGTTTTGTGTAGGCTTGTGCAATTTGTTTCGTTCCGAATTTCGTTTTTACCGAATTTTGCAAAATTCGGCAATTCGGACGAATTCCGAATCCCAAATTTTCAATTTCCGAATTTTCCGAATTTTCGTTTTTCCGAATCGCGGTAATTCGGAAATTCGGAAATTTGTGGTAGTTCGGAAATTTGCGGTAATTCGGCAATTTTGTTAATTCGGAAATTTGCGGTAATTCGGCAATTGCGGTAATTCGGAAATTCACGGTAATTCGGCAATTGCGGTAATTCGGAAATTCGCGGTAATTCGCAATTGCGGTAATTCGGAAATTCGGCAATTGGAACAGACGAAAATCCAAAATTCGGAAATTGAGAAATCCGAAAATTGGAAAAAACTAAGAATAATTGAAATAATAACTAACTAATAACTATTAAATTTTAGGTATTGGAATTTTCTTGAAAGTTTGGCTGTTAATGAACTTAATATGAAATTTAGCACTAATAGTCATACTTTCAAGAAAAAGTCAATACCTATATTTAATAGTTATTTATTATTATTTCAAATATTCTTTTTTATTTCTGAAATTCGGAAATAAGGAAGAACATTTCAAATAATAAGTTAATAATTTATAATTTTTACTTATTATAAATTATAATAACCTATTATTATTTCAAATATTTTTCCTTATTTCTGACCTTTGCAGTGTGTGACTGTATATATGCATACTGTATGTATGTGTGTGTGCATACTGGGTGTGTACATACTGTGCTTATATTGTATGTAAACACACAGTATACATACAATATACATCCAATATACACACAGTATATACACACCCAGTATGCACACACACACATACATACAGTATGCATATATACAGTCACACACTGCAAAGGTCAGAAATAAGGAAAAATATTTTAAATAATAATAGCTTATTATAATTAATAAGTAAAAATTATAAATTAATAACTTATTATTTCGGAAATAAATAAGAATATTTGAAATAATAATAAATAAATATTAAATATAGGTATTGGCATTTTCTTGAAAGTATGACTATTAGTGCTAAATTTCATATTAAGTTCATTAACAGCCAAACTTTCAAGGAAATTCCAATACCTAAAATTTAACAGTTATTAGTTATTATTTCAAATATTCTTAGTTTTTTCCAATTTTCGGATTTCCGAATTTCGGATTTTCGTCTGCTCCGATTGCCGAATTTCCGATTTACCGCAATTGCAGAATTACCGCGAATTTCCGAATTACCGCAATTGCCGAATTACCGCAAATTTCCGAATTACAGCAAATTTCCGAATTACCGCGAATTTCCAAATTTTGGATTTCCGAATTTTTAATTTCCGAATTACTAATTTTTTTAATTTCCAAATTTTTTGAATTTACGAAAAACGAAAAAAACAAATTTTTTAGCCATGCACAAGTCTAGTTTTGTGTGCGTTACTGTCAATTTAACACCATATAGTTCTGTGCGCGTTACTGCAAGTTTACCGCCATATAGTTCTGTGCGTCACTGTACGTTTGACGCATTATATTGCAGTATATTATAGTGTATCCGTAGAGTGTGTCTACGAACAGATTTCCACTTCTTCTTTACATTTGCTAATGAGCACCACCCCTTCCCTCCCAATAATGTCTGGGGGGACAACAAGGAGAGGCAGACGTTCCCTTGGCACTGTAAGGGGGCCAGCAAAAAATGTGTCCACAGGCAAAGGTGGACGCATGCACTGTACTGACACCATTTGAGGAGGCCACAAGGATGGTGAGCCATGACAGGACATGCATCAATGGCACAATCCCTGTTGTGTTCCTGCTGGAGCAGACTCCAGACTTATGGACAGGGCACTGGAGGCAGAGCAGCGGGAGGAAGCGGAGGACTTCCTTTCGTCTCAAGGCCCACTTTATACAGACACCATCATTCCTATGTCACAGAACACACAGGAAGAGAGAGGGGAGGAAGATGAGCAGGAGGATTCTGGCACTTTCGTAGGCTTCGAAGAAGAGGAAGACGTGTCAATCTGTATGCGATGGCTTTCCAACAACAGGACCTTTGGGAGTAGTACATGGCTTGGAGTAGGAAGTTCCAGATGCTGTCATCCTGAGTGACTCCAAGGAGTCTGCTTCTCAAGCCTCGGCAAATTTGAGGCGCATGGCAACCTCATGCTTCAAAGCCTGTGAAAGGACCCAAGAATATGTGGCATAAAGGAGAATGACCATTACTGGTTGGCAACCCTCCTTGACCACTGTTATAAAGGGAAGGTCTCGGAACTCATCCCGTCCCCACAGAGAGTGCAGACGATAAAATCACTTGAGGACACGTTAAAGAGGATTTTTATTTTTTTTGGTCAAGAGAGGAGCGTTGGAGAAGGCGTCCGCCTCAGTGAGCACTTCGTAGTTTTTTTAGTCCTTACCACCCAGGCCTGTCAGCTTCCACATCCCACTGGCAGCGTCTGCATCAAATGGTGGATGATTACCTCGGGGCTAAAACAGAGATGGAGAGCTTTCCAGCTGATGATCCACTGGCTTACTGGGTCATGAGAATAGACCACTGGCCAGAACTTGCCCAGTATGCTATTGAGTTGTTATGCTGCCCTGCATACAGTGTGTGTTCAGAGTGGGCATTCAGTGCTGCAGGAGGTTTCCTGACTGATCATAGAATGCTTCTGTCCACAGACTCCTTGGACCATTTGACTTTCATAAAAATGAATCAATCATGGATTACCAGCTATGAAGCCCCTGATGCTGATGTCACTGATTGAGTTTTTTGGGATGTGGAATCTCTGCAGGACTTCAAGGCTGGACCAGGCTGGTGCCCTCTTACCCTCCTCTCCCTCTACAGTTGTCATTAAGTTACAAGGACCTAATCTTTTTTGAGGAGCTGCCTCCATTCACCATACATCAATGTTTTTTTTTACCTATTCCAACATACTAGTGCCGTAGCTCCCACTCCAATTCCCTCCCGCCTAGCTTTGAGGGTGTTCAATAATTTCATCTGGAACAATTTTTTTGGTATAGGTTTAATGGGCACAATTAACACCCAAAGACCATTTTTTCAGCACCTGTTCGACCGGTGCATATCATTGAAATTTTTTTTTGCCTTCATCAAGAGCATCTCTATAGGGTTACGGTAGGAAGGCACCACCGACACCTAAAGACCAATTTTTCTGCACCTGTTTGACAGGTGCATATCATAGCAATTTTTTTTTTACAGAAATGCCAATTCTTGCCTTCATGAAGAGTACCTCTATAGGGTTATGGTGTGAAGGCACCACCGACACCCAAAGACCAATTTTTACGCACCCGTTACTTCTGTTCAAAGTCACTAGAATTTATACAAAAAATATCTAATCTTGTTCCCAGTGCACTACATTGTGGCCTCATCATACACACCGGCCCCCTGGCTGTTGCTGAGCAAAAAAGAGGCAGCTTGCAGGGAAAATTTCATTTTTTTGGTTTCATAAATGCAATTATTGCTGCAGCAGATTCTAGACATGGTACAGATCTGTCACTTTACAGGTAGACTAAGGGGACCCCCAGGCACTATATTGGAAGGAATTTTTCATTTAATTTCACTTTAAAAACACTGCTCATTTAAAAATTACGTTTTTCGCAAACTTTTTTTTCATTGATACATGTCCCCCACCCCAAGGACCTGGACCCCTATAACCACTGTATGCCCAATTACTTGCATATAAGCCTTCAAAATGGGTACTTTTGATTTTTGATGTTCGGGTCCCATTGACTTTAATAGGGTTCGTTATTTGGGTCCGAACTTTCGCAGTGTTCGAAAGTTCTGGTGCAAACCGAACAGGGGTCCGTTCAGCCCATTCCTACTGACCAGCAATGTAATGGTTCTTCTCTCCCACTGACCAGCAATGTAAGGGTTCATCTCTCCTACTGACCAGCAATGTAAGGGTTCTTCTCTCCCACTGACCAGCAATTTAAGGATTCATCTCTCCCACAGACCAGGAATGTAAGAGTTCATCTCTCCCACTGACCAAACATTTAAGGGTTCATCTCTCCCGCTGAGAAGCAATGTAAGGGTTCTTCTCTCCCACTGACCAGCAATGTAAGGGTCCATCTCTCCCACTGACCAGCAATTTAAGGGTTCGTCTCTTGCACTGACCAGTGTAGCGGTATCCCAGAAGGAGCTGCTAATGAAATTTGTATTTGTTCCTGGGCCTCCCTCTGATTATCTTGCAGCCAGTCACTATGGCATTTTCACACAGCTAGGTGCACACACAATTCTGCTCATTTCCAATGACCAGTCTAGGGGATGAATTTTCAATGCTCTATTATTGAACTTGGATAGGAGAAGGATAAGTATGGGATACTCCAAGTTAAAGCGGTTGTCTATCCATTAAAAAAATAAATAAAAACCTGCAAGACAATAGCATAATGAGCTGGTATGTACTGCATACTAGCTCATTATGAAATACCTTGAAACAAAGATCCGACTGGGCTGTTCAGTCCCCTCCGAGGGAGTGGACATCTTCCCTCGGATCTTGCTTCCGGGTATGCGACTCCGGCGCAGTGACTGGCCGGAGCCGTGAGACGTCACTCCATGCGCATGGGACCCGTCTTTCCGGCCAAATTGCCGGGCTTTGCTGGGACATACACGGAGCATGCAACGCCGCAACAGCTTAGAGGGGGAATATCTCCTAAACCGTACAGGTTTAGGTGATATTTATTTTACGTAGAGGTAAGCCTTATTATAGGCTTACCTGTAGGTAAAAGTCCAAAAATTGGGTAGACAACCACTTTAACTGACTGTAACTGAGGACAAATTCTCCCTAGCTCTGTATAGCAGGCAGTCAGTGGCTTCACACAGTAGACTGACTCCAGTGAAGGAAGTCCCCTTCCAATCAATCAAGGACAGGCTGGACTCTGCCTCTTCAAGACAATAGCCAGTGTCTCCTTTCTAACTCAGTGTAGCAGACTACCAACGGCACTCTATGGCAGGCTGACTTTAGCAGAACAGGTCCCTTGTTAAGCAGTAAGGACAGAAGCTGGACTCTGTTCTTCAAGACACTCGTCAGTGTCTCCTTTCTAGCTGGCACACCCAATTAAGCTGATTATGAGGGCAGGGGAAAATTCTAGCAACACAGTCTCAGGGATCCTTTCACTGATCTATACTCACACCATGTCCTGGGACAGTCGGTAGCCCTCTCTCTGCCAACTTCCAGGCGACACTTTGCCACTGCAGTATCAGACCAAATCCAAGGACATCCTCCCTCTGTCAGCTTTCAAAGAACTGTGGGTTGCAGCTTCAGCATCCGGATAAGCCTCAACTAGGCCTAACAGCCGGCAGCCTCCTGGATAAGTCCTCGGGCCTAGCAGCCAGGAGCTAAACACATGCCTCCACCCCTCAGGCTTGGGTGGGCTGGAACTCCTAACCTTCAGCTCATGTTCTCCCTTTTATATGAAGGTGTTCACCAAAAATACAGTGGGGCCACTCCCCTGCTAGTTGGTCAAAAACACCCTCAAATACACCTGCTGTCACTGGCTTGGTTTTCCTCCCACTGTCCAATAGGGACCCATACTACTGGACAAGGTAAAACCTTCCAGACCACACAAATCAGCAGCAGAGCACACTGAGCAGACCTTACTTAAATCCCGACTCTCTGATAAGCAGATAGCATCCAAATGTACCTATCTGCTCTCCTGTCACCCACTGACCAGCAATGTAAGGGTGCATCTCTATCACTGACCAGAAATTTAATGGTTCATCTCTCCCACTGACCAGAAATTTAAGGGTTCATCATTCCCACTGACCAGCAATATAAGAGTTCATCTCTCCCACTGACCATAAATTTAAGCGTTCTTCTCTCCCACTGACCAGCAATGTAAGGGTTCAACTCTCCCAGTGACCAGCAATGTAAGGGTTCAACTCTCCCACTGACCAGCAATGTACATGTTCATCTCTCCCACTGACCAGCATTATAAGGGTTCATCTCCCCCACTGACCAGCAATGTAAGGGTTCATCTCTTCCACTGACCTGCAATGTAAGGGTTCATCTCTCCCACTGACCAGCAATGTAAGAGTTCATCTCTCCCAGTGACCAGCAATGTAAGGGTTCCTCTCTCCCACTGACCAGCAAAGTAAGAGTTCATCTCTCCCACTGACCAGCAATGTAAGGGTTCATCTCTCCCACTGACCAGCAATGTAAGAGTTCATCTCTCAGACGGACCAGCAAAGTAAAGGTTCATCTCGCCCAGTGACCTGCAAGGTAAGGGTTCATCTCTCCCACTGACCAGCAATATAAGGGTTCATCTCTCCCACTGACCAGCAATGTAAGAGTTCATCTCTCCGACTGACCAGCAAAGTAAAGGTTCATCTCACCCAGGGACCAGCGAAGTAGGGGTTCATCTCTCCCACTGACCAGCAATATAAGGGTTAATCTCTCCCACTGACCAGCAATCTAAGGGTTCTTCTCTCCCAATGACCAGCAATATATGGGTTAATCTCTCCCACTGACCAGCAATCTAAGGGTTCATCTCTCCCAGTGACCAGCAAAGTAAGGGTTCATCTCTCCCACTGACCAGCAATCTAAGGGTTCTTCTCTCCCAATGACTAGCAATATATGGGTTAATCTCTCCCACTGGCCAGCAATGTAAGGGTTCATCTCTCACACTGACCAGCAATGTAAGGGTTCAACTCTCCCAGTGACCAGCAATGTAAGGTTTCAACTCTCCCAGTGACCAGCAATGTAAGGGTTCCTCTCTCCCACTGACCAGCAATGTAAGAGTTCATCTCTCCCACTGACCAGCAATGTAAGAGTTCATCTCTCCGACTGACCAGCAATGTAAAAGTTCATCTCTCCGACTGACCAGCAAAATAAAGGTTCATCTCACCAAGTGACCAGCAAAGTAAGGGTTCATCTCTCCCGCTGACCAGCAATGTAAGAGTTCATCTCTCCAACTGACCAGCAAAGTAAGGGTTCATCTCTCCCACCAACCAGCAATGTAAGAGTTCATCTCTCCAACTGACCAGCAATGTTAGGGTTCTTCTCTCCCACTGAACAGCAATATAAGGGTTCTCTCCAACTAACCAGCAAAGTAAAGGTTCATCTCACCCAGGGACCAGCAAAGTAAGGGTTCATCTCTCCCACTGACCAGCAATGTAAGGGTTCATCTCTCCCACTGGCCAGCAATCTAAGGGTTAATCTCTCCCAGTGACCAGCAAAGTAATGGTTCATCTCTCCCACTGACCAGCAATCTAAGGGTTCTTCTCTCCCAATGACCAGCAATATATGGGTTAATCTCTCCCACTGACCAGCAATGTAAGGGTTCATCTCTCCCACTGACCAGCAATCTAAGGGTTCTTCTCTCCCAATGACTAGCAATATATGGGTTAATCTCTTCCACTGGCCAGCAATGTAAGGGTTCATCTCTCCCACTGGCCAGCAATGTAAGGGTTCAACTCTCCCAGTGACCAGCAATGTAAGGGTTCAACTCTCCCAGTGACCAGCAATGTAAGGGTTCATCTCGCCCACTGACCAGCAATGTAAGGGTTCCTCTCTCCCACTGACCAGCAATGTAAGAGTTCATCTCTCCGACTGACCAGCAAAATAAAGGTTCATCTCACCCAGTGACCAGCAAAGTAAGAGTTCATCTCTCCCACTGACCAGCAATATATGGGTTAATCTCTCCCACTGACCAGCAATCTAAGGGTTCTTCTCTCCCAATGACTAGCAACATATGGGTTAATGGAGATACTGAGAAAAGTTCTTCAGACAGCCGCACTCCAAAAATAGCCGTTTATTGGTAAAATCAAATGAAATACAAGCAGAGCATATTGGGGGACAAACCCCAGGTACCAATTCTGACGCGTTTCACATCTATATCTGACGCTTAATCATAGCTAGAGATGGTATGACCAATTTTGACACAGTGATAACAAATATATTGTGCTGTTTATATTGATGGTAAAAGGGCAAAACAAGGCATCATGTGGAAACATAGAAGGGAAACCCCATGAGTTAATTAAGCCACATGAGCATGTTTAATTCTGTGGAAAAGGGAAGACAAAACAACCACACAGGCATCCCCCATATAGTTCAAAGAACATCATGCAGCAAAAACTCCAAACACAAGGCATCATAATGTCCTCAGCTACACTCATAATCATGATACGTGTGGAGAAGACGACCATTTAAACATATCAACAAAATGTACACTAGTACAAAAAAAACAGAATGTATGGATAAATGCTGCACGGTGCTAGACCCAAGGGGATACCATCTGCATCGAATTTCACAGGAGGAGATATGTCTAGAAACGAGTCTAGAAGGGACGTAATGTCCTAGGGGAAATTGAACAAAGCAAAAACTACAAAAGGAGCAAAAAATGTATTTTTATCCAAAAACAGAAAAAAATAAAAAATAAATAAAAAATAAAGAAAATAATGTTATATGTGGATATGGATGCCAAGGGATAAAATGTAATATTGAGAATAATCATAATTATAATTATTACAATGGCAACAACCAAAAAACTACACAATTATTTTCCCTCATGCGGGGCTAAATAAAGAAATCATCCATAGAGTTATTCTATTAGGATTTATGCATGGACACAGTCATTATGTGGTCAGAACACTAGAGGGCGTATATGGATATAATGGATTGTTTGGCAAACGGGGTATGATATTGTATACATGTCTAAGAATGGTATACGAAATATAATATTATATATATGATCTAAGATATGTTAATCATAAAAATAAGACACGTCCCATTCAAAGTTCATACCAGCCGGTATTCTAGTACCCAAATGATAAATCCAGAATACTTCTCTACGGCAAAGAGCCCTAAACCTGTCACCTCCTCTCTTGGATGTCATCACCCTTTCAACACCCTGGATGACTAAGCTGGAGGTATTCTTATCATGGAATAGATTCCAATGGCGAGCTATATTGGTGGCATGATTTTTCTCAATGTCCCTGAGGTGATCATAAAGGCGGTCTCTCAGTCTGCGGGTGGTCCGTCCAACATACTGTAATTTGCACAAAGTGCATGTAATCAAATATATTACGAACTTTGTATTACAATTTATGTACGATTGAATGCTGAACGACCGCCCCGAAGCTGACGAGACCACCTGGTCACCTCTTTTAATGAACTGACAGTAATTGCAGGAATTTATGCCACATTAAGGCCTCATACACACGGATGTTTCTAAAAAAATAAACAAAAGTCCGGCCCGACGTCAAGTAAAAAAAGTCGGCGTTTTTCGGCGTTATGCATTGGCGTTTTTGAGCGTTAGTGAGCGTCGGCGTGAATAGGCGTTTTTAAAAAAAAATCATCCCTCTGCTATTTTTCAACCTAGAAACGTCGGCGTCAAAAAACGCTGGAAAACGCCCGTATAATAATAGGTGGTGTTTGTTGGCGTTTGTTGGCATATTGTGGCGTCGGCGTCAAAAAATGCCAAAACGTTACAGCCTCAGAACGCGATGGGCGTGGGTTCTAGTTTCAGCTCACTAACGCCGACGCCATCTACAGCTCAAAAACGCCGACGTTTTTATGGGGCCATTGACTAACATGGAGAGCTGCAAAAAACGCCAGAAAACGCCGGCGTCAAAAAACGTCCGTGTGTATGAGGCCTAAGAGGTGCCTTTAAAATGCAACCAATGTTGGTCAGACTTCTGACTAGAAAAAAGGCTAGGAGACAATTTCTCGGTCAATGTAGAAGCTCTCCTGGATACTACCTGAATACCGCCAGAAAGAATGTCTCCATACACCGGATCATTGAATAAAACTGGAAGATATTTCTTAACTATGTCTCTAATCTGGTAAAACTCCAGACTAAAAGGGGTAGAGAAGATAGGCAAGACAGGGGTTTTGGAATTACAGTTTTTTGATCGTGTTACACCCCTCCTTCCATTTCTACGGTCCTGATCCTCCAAAAGAAGTCTATCTCTAGAGGTACTTTCTGCTATGGAGCGAGCCCACCCCACAACAGATTCCGAATACCCCCTTTCTGTGAATCTCTGGGCCATCTCATCAGAGGATGAACCAAAGTCAGCCATGTTGCTGCAAATCCAGGGCCGATCCTGGGCGGGTGCGCGGGGTGCAGTGCACCCAGGCGCCGCAGGGAGGAGG
>BLSH010517303.1:12704-37901 GCA_018402905.1 Glandirana rugosa | reverse complement strand
CTCACAGCACAGACAGGAACGTCTCCCTAATGCACTATAAGATGGTTCTGAACGCTAATGTCTCCCTCGCAGCACAGACAGGAACGTCTCCCTAATGCACTATAAGATGGTTCTAAACGCTAATGTCTCCCTCACAGCACTGCAATGAAGGTCTCCCTAAAGCTGTCTGAGATGGTTGTGAATGCTAATCTTTCCCTCACAGCACCGCCATGAAGCTCTCCCAACTCTAGTCTGAGACGATCTGACACGCGGCACTACGTGACTCCAGCCTCATATAGAGGCTGGGTCACATGATGCACTGGCCAATCACAGCCATGCCATTAGTAGGCATGGCTGTGATGGCTTCTAAGGGCAAACTAGTGAAAAGCTTGTTGATTGGCTGCCCAGCAGCTATAGAAAAGGCACCAAAAATACCCAAATACTGAACCTGATCCCGGACTTTTTTTTTAATGTTCGGGATCGGGTTCAGGGCACGGACACCCCAAAGTCCGGTACGGACCCAAACTTTACAGTCCGGGTTCGCTCAACTCTACTCATGGGGCATTTTGGAGTGTTGCATTTTGCACCTTTTTACAGTGTGTTTTGCTGCATTTGTCACTACAGGGGTCAGCAGGGGACCGCATTGAGATCCCATTGGGTGCACTTACCACTCCTTTGTAAGGAAGGAAACGCCCGTTTGGATTTGGGATGCATTGGGATACATGTAGAAACATGAAGAAGAGGACCAAGTATGTTTAGCATAAAAAGTCATGCCTACTCACTCAGGGATACACGTCACCTGGGGCTCAATGGCTAAACAGTGAATCACTAATAAAAACCAAAGGAGGCTGTCTTCAAAAGAACCATACAGAGAGCCACCGGAGTCTGGTGTGAAAAAAATCTATGACAAGTGGGAATATATATGTAAAAGCAATGCTTTATTCAATATACAATAATTGTAAAATGTAAAAAGACACAGGACATTGATCAGTGAACCACCACCCTTGACAACGTTGTCATTAATCAATTAAAAGAACATACGCCCCGCACATCCACAACATGCTCATGACATTGTCCACCAAACCAAAATATATATATATAATAATCCTTGATCAACCTATATAGGTATGAAGTTAAGGCATATAAGCGGTCACCATGGCAGGCAGAAATAAACAAATGGAGCGCCTGGTACGCAGGCAGATAATATGGAAGTCTGTAGGTGTATATACCTCTCATTCACACAAGTCCGTTGGACCAAAACGTAGGCAGACACGAAATACCTGGAAGTAAGGAGTAAAGTGCTGATTGTAATAGTCAAATGCACGTAATAACACCAGGAATGTGTCCAGCATATGATCTGCCTGATGATAGCAAAACCTTACGGTGGGCTACAGGCAGATCGGCAACACAGCAGAAGTATGTTCGGCACCAAGTCTGTCTGTTGATAGCAAAACCATACGGTAGGCTACAGACAGACTGGCCGATCAACATGCATAGCCTGGTATGAGATGCAGTGTGTGTGGGCACTAACGGTACTGTTGGAGGGGAGAGCGGGGAAATGGGCAGTGGTCAAGTATCTCACCTGTCTGCCTGCCGCATATGAAATTCCCATAGTGTACCTCATGTACCCTCACTGCATCTCAGGTATGCTCCGTGATGATCCGGATTTGCTTGACGGGTGCCGTGTAGCTCCGCCAGATGCCAAATAGCGTGTCAGTTGCGTGTTGATCCGGTATGCCTCCCAGAAGACTGCCTTGCTGCGGGACCCGGGCGGACTGTCAGAGCATCGTTGCGGCATGCGGAGGCTAGGACAGCACACCATCTACGCATTTCGCTGGTCACGCCAGCTTCGTCAGGACGAGTGCCCTGGTGGACGGAGGTTTTAAATACATCTCTACGTCCAATGAAAATTTAACACTGGAAACCACAGAGGGCGCTATGTTTGTGCTAATGAGGTGTTTTTTCGTACATCTAACCAATCTCCTTAGCGTGTAAAGAAATATAGCAATTAAACACTTACGTCTGTGAATTAAAAAAGGGGATGCTAAACCAGAAAATCAAAAAATCATAAGGACGGGCAGGCATTGGGATACAGACTGAGTGATTGCCTTGCTGTATACGTTTGGAGGGTGTGTGTCCCCCCCCCCGCTGAATTTTTTGATTGGATCCATAGATTTTTGATGTCTCATATTTTTCTTGTTTGAATGGATGACTTTTCAGAGTTATTTGACTGGTATGGCAATACATATTTCCTAAAGAAGCCTACAAATTGGCAAAACATGTCAGGATTGTTATACCACAAGTGCCATCTTCAATAGACCACCTATGTGAACACTCAAAATGAAATGATTCAATGTTTTTAATGAGTCTTAAATGTTTACTATTCTTGTTTTTTTTTTTTTTTTTGCTATATGCTTTTTATTATGAATTGAGATAATAAAATATGTGATTTTTAACCAATGATATGATTCAAGTTAATGGCACCTTAAAAATCCCTGCTCTTTCTCAGAGCAATTTTGTATCCTGTCTTATCAGATTACTGACAGCAGCACTCACTATATCCACACACCAGATATAAAAAAAAGTTAAACCAAGCAAATAAATGTGTGGCGCTGCCAAATAGTGATATAAATAAACAAATTTATATATAACTGATTAACGTGTATAATGAATATTAAATTAATACATAGGTAAAACATACTGTTCATGAAAAGTCCAACCACATAAGGTGCTATAAATAAGTAAAAAGTCCGCAAATTCACAAAGGAACAATCGAGCCAGATAAAGTGCAAAATAACTTCTGTGTAGAAAAGTGCTCTTGAATAGACAAAAACAGCCCAGGTGTTCCAGTGCAACCACAATCTTCACCACTGTACACACCACCAAGAAGAATATCAAGGCCACTTACCAAATGTTTAAAGGTTTAAATTAACTACCCTGGAGTCTCCACCTCCTTATTAACACTGGGGGCCTATAATAAACTCCAGTAATTAACTTTTTAGTATGCAAACTCACATGCAGTTCCACCCATAATACCTCAGCCTCATCACACTCTCCATCAATTAGGTCCTCTTTCACATTCACGTAGAGACAGATACCACCACCTTTCAGTTTTACCCTGTCTCTCGGAAACAGAGCATAGCCAGGAATACTATTGGCCAATCGTGTGAACAATGAAGCCAAGATTCAGCAATACCAATTAAATCTGCTGGGAAGTTGTAAAACACTGGCAACATACGGGACAGCTATATTAGTGAAGAATGTCTTCTAGTGCTTGTGTACACTGTTCTTAAAAGCATTCCATTCCATTTTTCATGGTACCTTACCTGAAAGGATGCTGTGTTTGACTGGTTTCTTAGTCCGAAAGCCAAAGACTGTTAATAAATACCTAATTTGCTGGCACAGATTAAAGCGGTAGTAAACCACTGGCTTTTTATATCTTTCAAGCCTGCAAGGCAATGTCATAATGTGCTAGTACACATCACATACTAGCACATTATGTGAAACTTACCTTAGAACGAAGCTCTCCAGCAGCGCACAGTCACTGCTGCAGGTGCTTCCATCTTCACCCGGTCTTCCTTTCGGGTTTGCAGACTCCAGCTGTGTGAGTGGCGGGAGCTGCGATGATGTCACTCCCGTGCATGTATGGGTATGCCGTTCTTTCAGAGCACATGCACTGGTGATGTCACCGACTGCATCTAAAGAAAATATCTCCTAAACGGTGCACATTTAGGAGATATCTACTGTACCTATAGGTAAGCTTTATTATAGGCTTACCTAAAAATCATGCATGGGAGTTTACTACCACTTTAACTTCACTTACTTTGCTTTTAAAGGCTAACAATAATAATTGAAGAAGGTGAGTATGTGAGTATGTTCTTACCACTCTCAGGCATCTGCAATCTTTATCAGTTCTTTAACCATTTAACCACTTCAGCCCTGGAAGGATTTACCCCTTTAATGACCAGAGCACTTTTTGAGATTCGACACTGTGTCACTTTAACTGACAATTGCACGGTCGTGCAGCGTTGTACCCAAACAAAATTGGCATCCTTTTTTTCCCACAAATAGAGCTTTCTTTTGGTGGTATTTGATCACCTATGCGTCACTTCTGATCACAGCTATAAACAAAAAAAGTACACCAATTTTGAAAGGAAAACAACATTTGTTACTTTTTGCTATAATACATGTCCAAAAAAATATAAAAAAGCTACTTTATTCCTCAGTTTTGGCTGATATATAAACTTCTTTATATTTGGGGTAAAAAAAATCGCAATCTTCGTTTATTGACTGGTTTGCGCAAAAGTTGCCACGTTTACAAACCATGGAAATTAATTTATGGCGTTTTTACTATTTTTTTTACTAGTAATGGCAGTGATCTGCGTTTTTTATCGGGACTGCGATATTGGGGCGGACATGTCGGACATTTTTTATACTTTTTTGGGACCATTGACATTTATACAGCGATCAAAAATTTAAATAGCCACTGGTGACTGTATAAATGTCACTGGCAGGGAAGGGGTTAAGCTGCAGGGGGCAATCAAGGCATTAACTGTGTTCCCTAGGTGTGTTCTAACTGTGTGGGGGCTGGGCTGCCAGGAGCATAAGAGATCTAACGGATCCCGATGACAGGGATCAGTAGATCTCTGTCATGACGCCTGACACAGCGGGGAACATCGACAGTTCCCCGCATTTTTTCTCTAACAGGTGATCGTGGGCAGACATCGAGACCGCCCGACCCACGGCCTCTAGCTGCGCATGCATGGATCACTGTTTATAGACTGCCACTCTGCAGCAGTAAATGTACGCAAGTCGGTCGGGAACCAGTTAAGGACCACCCCATGTACATATACTGCAACAGGGTGGGCCTTAAGCACATAATCAGGTACCTATACGTGATCCTCATGAACAGCTCTGGGGCGTGCACGTGCGCCACTGGAGCTGCACTCCCGCTGTGATTAGATACAGCAGGAGCCAATCAGCGTGTCAGGTGGCCGCAATGGCCACCGGCTACCCGCGATCGCTAGGTGGAGAGAGAGAAGGACTATCTGCCTATGTAAACAAGGCAAACCATCCTCCTCTCAGCAAGGAAGAGAGACATCTGTGATCCCCCCACAGTTAGAAAACTCCTGCAGGGAACACATTTAACCCTTAAATCGCCCCCTAGTGTTAACCCCTTTCCTACCAGTGTAATTTATATAGTAATCAGTGCATTTTTTAGCACTGATCACTGTATTAGTGTCACTGGTCCCAAAAAAGTATCAAAAGTGTCAGTTAGGTGTCCAATCTGGCCGCCACAATGTCGCAGTCCCACTAAAAATCTCTGATCACTGCCATTACTAGTAAAAACACTTAAAAAAATAAAACGTCCATAAATCTATCCCATAGTTTGTAGATATATATAACTTTTGCACAAACCAATCTCTATTTTGGGATTTTCTTTACTAAAAATATGTAGCAGCATACAAATTGGCCTAAACTGATGAAGAAATTTGATTTTTTATATATTATTATTGGCAATGTTTTATAGCAGAGGTCATCAGATACCACCAAAAGAAAGCTCTATTTGTGGGGTAAAAAAGGAAATCAATTTTATTTGGGTATAGTGTCGCACGACCGCTCAATTGTCAGTTAAAGTGACGCAGTGCCGTATTGCAAAAAATGGCCTGGTCAGGAAGTGGTTAAAAACCTCCTGGGCTGAAGTGGTTGAACACAGAAGAAGGCATTGTGCAAATGTTCTTGTTAAGGCTATGCAGAGGAGTGAGGGAGGTGAGTTAAAGACACATCCAGCACCAGCCAGAATAGGGGGAAGTGGGAATGGAAAATATTTTTCAACACGTCTGAATGCTGTTTGCAAGTGCAATACAGACTTAGGTTGTCACACATTCTAGAGTCATCTAATGTCTAGGGCAGGAGTAGGGAACCTGCGGCTCTCCAGCTGTTGTAGAACTACATTTCCCATCATGCTTCTGGGAGTAATTGTATCCAGCAGCCTTGCAATGCCTCATGGGAAATGTAGTTCTACAACAGCTGGAGAGCCGCAGGTTGCCTACCCCTGGTCTAGGGGATCTTACAAATTGGTTACAAGGAGAAAAACATTCACGTATGATAGATCATGCATGGTCATGCCCTATATAGGGAAGCAAAAGGGGAATGTATATGCTTTGGAGGATCAATAAAAATGTGTGTATAAAAGAAAAAGACTATTTTTAACATTTTCATAATACACACATTTTAAAATGTTCATCTGGATATGTATGTAAAAAGAAAATGCACGCTGGCATATACATGTATGTATATATATATATATATATATATATATATATTTGCATTTTATTTGATTTGGCTTTATGCTACAAATAGGAATCCAGTTCATTAGAAACTATATAAAACTATTAGAAAAACTATTTTGTCACATGTTTTTCTAAAAAGACTTATTCATATCATTGCTGTTTGAAATGAAACACATTTTTATTGCTGTAGTTAAGAATGAAAGTTTAACAATTTCCCTCATGGATAAGACGGCATTTTAGAAGCTTCAAATAGTTGTCGATTTTATGAGAATCCCTACGAAGGCAGTGGAGTAGATTGTAGAATGCAAAGAGGCGTGAATTTTCATCTCCTGGTATTGAAGCTGGACCAGGCCATGGTGAGTAAATTTCATTTTCTAAATCACCTGGTTGAATCTAAGAGGCAAAGCACATATTAATTATGTGTGTGTGTATATATTTATATATATACAGTATAGAGAGAGAGAGAAAGAGAGAGAGAGAGAGAGAGAGAGAGAGACTTTTTTTAAACTTTGAAGCTATAGCCTGAATGAGCAAATCAAGGACTGCACACACGTGAACTATTGTACTAGTTTAAATACAACTTCTTAAACTAACCACAAGTTGCAGGAAAGAAAATTACTTGATTCATCCATCAACACAGTCAGAGAAAATGTGTTGTCCCGGCAGGGGGAGCACACAGTGATTATTGCTAGCGGCTATAGATGCACGCAATGATTGCATGAAATATCCAATAGGCTGGTTGTATCTAAGACAATCAATCATTCAACTTGGGTACAATCAGCCTGTCTATACATGGTTCTAATCTCGGCTGGTCCCTACTGAAAAGGGCAACATTTGAATAGTCTATGTCCAGCTAAAGTCTATAGTGTAAAAAGTATGGGAGAGGATAATTAAAACAGCTTATACCATCTAAAATACGGAACTAATGGTCTATCTATAATCTTTGTATTGGTCTCCAAAGGGTAGGAACTATTTACTGCACTCCTTTGGTGTTAAAGGGATTGCACACTAAATAGTAGACCGACCATAGAAAAAAAAGAGGCTTAATAGGATGTCACAATGGCTGGTTACTCCACTTCTATTATGACATGAGTCACTACTAAACATTTCAGGGCTATTAGCTATATTACTAGTAATATCACTACATGTATCTTTAATATTATGTTTACCCTGCCAATAATCCTTTCCATTCCTTCGAGTAGACGTTTAGTTTGCTCTTCCACCTCTACAGCTTTCCAAAGAATGGTGTCTGGAGCCTCCCGGATATCTTGCACTTCAGAAACCATGTGAACCAAAGGATCATTCCATGATCTTAGAACCTTCAGCACCAAGTTTAGCAGATCTTCATGCTTTAGTGTATACACAAAAAGTTTGTGAAAACCCCATGTTTTAGTCACTTATGATTATAGTATGGAATATCAGTCTTTTTCTATTAGGGATGTACACATTCAAATAAAATGGTGGGGACATTTTATACTAATATGGAATCAAGTTTTTCAACAAAAATAAAAGTTTACATTATACAGTATTAAAAAACCCATACATGCAATAGAGAAAGGAAAATTGAAAGCAATAAAGCAATTGTGCAATAGAGAAAAGAAAACTGAAAGCAATAAAGCAATTGTGTATATACATATTTTCCAAGAACTGTGAAATGCATTAAAGGCTTGCAGGAATTTTCATATTATTGTAAAATTTGTTTTGAGTTATTCTATCAAATATTAAATGAAAGTATATTGCTTACAATATTCACCTACATTATTTCACCTAATTCATTTGAAACGTTTTGAAAAAGCTCTTACTTGTATCTGTCGGGCTTGCTCTTTGTCTTCTGGAGTATTCAGAGAAGAAGTATGGCAACTTATTCCAGATTTTGCTAGAAATCTACGACCTGGAGTAAAGCGCTCATCCTGCAATATAGGAATGTAAGGTTAATTTGTACCAAAACATTTTTTGTCTGTGCTAATTCTCTCAACAAGAAGCATTCATGCAATTAAATGATGGGTTGGAGAAGGAAGCCAGCTCTAGATTTATCTTATGTTGTGCTTTTCCTTTGGAACACTTATCCCCCTCCAAAAAGGCAGTCCACTGCATTTTAGTTTTTAAACTTTTCTTGGAAATCATTTGATCATCTGATTAGTTAAAAGCTTCTTATATTCGCTAATGTCACTTCTCCTCAAAATAATTTCCTCCTGTTAGTCAATAACAAATATTTCTCAACCTGAAAATGTAAAGTGATCCACTATAGTAATTACACATTGGGGTTGATTTACTAAAACTGCAAAATCTGGTGCAGCTGTGCATGGTAGCCAATCAACGTCTAACTTCATCTTGCTCTATTAAGCGTTGGCAAAAAAAACTGGAATCTGATGGTTTCTATGCAGAGCTGCACCAGGTATTGCACTCTCCAGTGTTAGTAAATCAACCACATTATGTTCCATCCCCTTATATGCCAATAGCAGTGCAAACGGTAATTACATTGTATTGCCTCTGTGTTATTTTAACTGCATAATAGGTTATCTATAGATGGCACTGTTCTTGAGCTTCAGTCTAAATTGAAAAATCTAGGGGTGATATTTGATGCTAGCCTAACCTTTGAGCTACATGTACAAAATGTTGTCAGAATATCTTTTTTTCACTTGATAATCATTGCTCAGCTGCATTCTATGCTATCATACACTGTAGCTGAAAAGCTGATCCATACATTTGTGTTCTCCCGACTTGGCTACTGCAATCCTCTACTTGCTGGTGTACCTAAATCTATTATAAATCAGCTTCAATATGTTCAAAATTCTGCAGCCAGAATCCTGACTAGGTCTGGTACAAGTGATCAAAGTACCCCGATCCATCAGGATACGCATAGACTTTAAAATCCTCTTGCTCACCTACAAGGCTCTTCATGGCTTGGCAACCCATTATCTCTCTGAAGTTTTTTCAACTTACCCCCCCTCCCCTCGTAACCACCGCTCCTCAAATTCTGGTTTACTGTGTGTCCCCCCTACTCACTTACACTTAATGGGGGACAGAGCCTTCTCCTGCTATGCGTCAAAACTATGGAATTCACTTCCTAAGAATGTCAGAGAGTCCTCTTCTCTAAACTCATTCAAATCAAATCTACAAACTTTTTTCTTTAGACAAGCTTTCACTTAATTTTGTCCCTTTATCCCTTATGTTATGTTATCTTGTGTATTTATTGTGTTTTCCTTGTAAATTGCTTTGAGAAGCCACCTTTAAAGGTGCTATATAAAATAAAGTTTATTATTATTATTATTATAATTACCTGCTCATTGTTTATTGCTTAAAATGTGTTTTATGAAACTCATCAGAATGGCTAGTCAGCACAAAAAAGCCTTATTAAGCTGTTTTAACTTTTAGCTTAAAAGGAGTTTTTTTGCATACATTTGCAAATACATGTGAAGTCATGTTGCCATACTAAGGTTTCTATGTCCTGAACTCTGTCTCTGTGTAAGCCCTATCTCTAAATGAGCTGCCCTCAAACCTGGGAAATATATATAGTAGTACATAAACAGAGCAGGCATACCTTGGAAGTAGTCCATTTTCCCTAAAGGTAGGGCAAAACAGATGCTGAGCTTTAACTTCCTTTTAAAATTCTTCCAGAATTTTTGCAGATTCTGTTTTCCAGAATCTTTGCCATTTACTGTGTTACCACTAAGAGGGATATCACATTGCCCAGACATTTACATGCTAATATATTTATTGATGGATTTGAATTTTAGCAAAAAAGAAGAAATATTGTTTGTTTTTGCAAAATTGTCGCTCTTTCTTTGTTTATAGCGGCGATCAGAAATGAAGCAGCGGTGATCAAATACCACCAAAAGAAAGCTCTATTTGTGGAAAAAAAAGGACACACATTTTGTTTGGGTACAACATCGCACGACCACGCAATTGTCAGTTAAAGTGACGCGGTGCAGAAACGCAAAAAGTGCTCTGGTCCTAACCTGGGAAATCCTTCCTGGGGGTGAAGTGGTTAAAAAAACTTAAATCTCTTACATATTCACTAACTAAAAGCAAACAATTTAGTGTCTTCTAAAGAAAGTTTCATCATTGGTAGCTCATCATTGGAAACCAAATCTAAATGGTTTGCATATATAAATTAACATATATTGTAGGTATGTAGTCCATTTTTGATAGAAAATAATGTTAAAGCTATACTCACAAATTCATTAAACATTTCTGAGGAAAGAGAATGGATATAATGTGAAAGTTTTACGGCACGGTCAAAGAGAGCAGACGTGGGTATTTGACAGTTTGTGCCCCCATTTGGGCATATTGGTTGTGATGTCACCCCAGTTCCTGCAAGTAATATGCTGGATCCTGCTAACATTAACATCACCGCACCTTAGAAAACAAACAAAAAGAAAAGAATTATTGTATAAATAAATGAACAAAAGAAAAGATTAGGGAAAAGGAAGAACTTTGAAGTAGCAAAGAAAATTAGTTCTCTTTACAGTGAACTTGACATGCTGGCTTTATTGCAACATGAATCATTTTCATGAATCTCCATCTTAAAATATATATTTGTCAAATAATGTCCTAGAAATTTACATACACATGTTTTATGTACAAAGCACTGTGACAGCTGCCATTATTGATAAAAAGTATTCCATAAACATGTCTAAAAACTAAATGAAAAAATATGTTCAAGCTTGGTTTTGATATTTTTAAAAAGCTTATGTGCTGAATATACATCAAATAGAATTCTAGCCTGTGATCAAGATATTCCCATTTTATGTATTTTCAAACAAATAAATGAAAAGTGTTGAGTATGAAATTAGACATTATGCTCCAAGTCATTTCATGCATTAGGGTAACAATTCTTATAAATGTAGAAATAGATAGCAATGCGTGAATTAAAAGATACCTTTAAGTGATATGGCCATCAGATCAATCATTGTAGGTCACGCTACACCGAGGAGTAGACGAACTTGTCTTTGTGCTCAACATTTGCTGGTTTTATATACTTGGACACCTTTTATGAATTAATTCATCTTCTACACTCATAATCACAAACATCAAATGCCTGCATCTCTTCATTCATATTCACAAATGTTTTATAAAAATAATGCAATACATTTATTTAACTAGAATTGTATGAGAGGGATAAAGTGTTGGGCCGTAAAGTTCCATTTCCAAAAATTAATTATTTTTCCTATATTTATTCAGGTACTCTAAATTATTCTGGTAAAACATACAGCCACTGTATGTAGACATCATAGAGGATAGGATCTATTAACTATGTGTAAGAAGCAAGCATACAAGTCCCATAATTATTTGACAAGGTTTTAGTTGGGGCAGGGACTAAATATTACTGTCAATGTATTGTGGACACTTTCCATTAGCTGACCAGCTGAGGTGTCAAAGGAATGGAGAAAGAAGATGAGGTCCCGACAGTAATATTAGCTGGTAGTGGGCATAGACTATAGTCCTGGTTCACTGGTCTCCACTACTAGAAGAGGTTCCATTAAGGGGAAAGAATACATATGGGTGGGAAGTGGACCATATTTGCCCAGAGATACACTTTAATGGCCTATACAGCTGGAGAGAAAAAAAGCCTGTGAATTCTTAGAATTTTTTTACATGAATGGGTTCCTAAAATATGCAATGACCTTAAAGCGATAGTAAACCCATGCATTTAACAGGTTAAAAACCAGTCACATTTCCGGCATGTGCCGGAAATGTAACACTCCCATTGGTTGTGCGCTAAACCAAACTGTCAAACCATCCAATGGCTGGTGTCATAGCTGATCACATGTGCAGCATCATGGCAGTTGTAGATTAAACAGAGGCCAAGATGGCAGCTTCCTTGGCTGAAAATGATAGGAGGGTTTACTACCACTTTAACCACTTGCCTACTGAGCACTTATACCTCCTTCCTAACCAGGCCAATTTTCAGCTTTCAGCGCTCTCACACTTTGAATGACAATTACTCAGTCATGCAACACTGTACCCATATGAAAGTTATGGGTTTTTTTTTCACACAAATAAAGCTTTCTTTTGGTGGTATTTGTTTTTTTTTTATTTTTTTGCACTATAGATAAAAAAGACCAACATTTTGTAACAAAAATGCATTTTTCCTAATTTCTGTTATAAAATTTGCAATTTAATACTTTTTCTTCATAAACTTGGACCAAAATGTTTACTGCTACATTTATTTGGTAACAATTAGGGATGGGCGAACGGTTCGGCCCAAGCATAAGTTCAGCCCCAACTCTCGCTGTTTGATCGTTCGTGAATAACTGAACAAACGGGATGTTCGACCGTTTGTTCGGCCCCCAAACTAACCAAAATGCAATGCGGCACTGAACAATGCATTGCAAGCCCTGATTGGCTGAAGCAGTGAAAGCTTCAGCCAATCAGGGCACAGAGCACTGTCAGAGTCATGATTGGACACTGTCATCATGACTTTAACCAATCATGGCTCATTCACGCCCCACAGTATAAAAGTATTCTTTTAATGGCAGCCATTTTCAGTGTGATTTCGGCTGGAGAGAGATAGAACAGGGCTCTTAGTTAGCTAGTGTGCTATACTGTGCTAGTGTGCTTCAATTGCCAGTGTAGAATATTAGTTTAGTGTCAGTCTAGGGATAGTGGAAGTGTAGTGAGGAGGACCATTCAGCTCTGCATAGTGTGCAGCTAGAGAAGGGACAGCTCAGACAGTTTCACTGTAGTGTAGTGAGACCATGTCATTCATACATACATTAGTGTATATGTAGATTAGGGACAGCTCAGATTGTTTCAGTGTAGTGAGACCTTGTCAGTAATCTTTACATTAGTGTATAACTAGAGTAGGGACATCTCTGATAGCGTCAGTGCAGTGACGGTTGAACACCGTCTAGTTGATTGCATTACTGCAAGTTTAACACCATTTACTTCTGTGTGCGTTACTGCCAGTTTAACGCCCTTTACTTCTGTGTGTGTTACTGCCAGTTTAACACCATATAGTTCTATGTGTGTTACTGCCAGTTTAATGGCATTTACTTCCTTGTGCATTACTGCCAGTTTAACCACTTCGTATCCGTGATATAGCCGTTTGACGGCTACAGCGCAGATCTACATTGCCGGGAGGCCGTCAATAGATGTTCTCCCCTTTGCGCGCTCCCTGTGCGCACTCATGGGCATGCATCGGGGAAAAATCTGTGATTGCCGTGTCCCTTGGACACAGCCAATCAAAGATTGCAGTAAATGGCCAATCACAGCACCCATTTACCATGTGATCGGCGTGTCCAATGAGAGATGATCTCAAATGTAAACATATGAGATCATCTCTCATGGACGGCTCTTCCTCCTCACACAGAGACAGCTTGTGAGGAGGGAGAGCTTCTGTGCTTCAAAGTACTTCAAAGTGAGTGATCATTGCTGTATTACAGTGTCTAAACAGTGCCCAAACAGTGCCAGTGTCACAGTGCCCATCAGAGTCAGTGCCATTCATCAGTGCCCACATGTGCCATTCATCAGTGCCCTCACCTGTGCCATTCATCAGTGCCCACCTGTGCCATTCATCAGTGCCCACCTGTGCCATTCATCAGTGCTGCCTCATCAGTGCACATCTGTGCCACCTCATCAGTGCACATCTGTGCCACATAATCAGTGCACATCTGTGCCAATCATTAGTGCCCCACATGTGCCAGTCATCAGTGCCCATCTGTGCCAGTCATCAGTGCTCATCTGTGCCGCATAATCAGTGCACATCTGTGCCAGTCATCAGTGCCCATCTGTACTGCATAATCAGTGCCCATCTGTGCCAATCAGTGCTCATCTGTGCCACATAATCAGTGCCCATCTGTGCCAGTCATCAATGCTCACCTGTGCTGCATAATCAGTGCACATCTGTGCCACCTCATTGGTGCACATCTGTGCTGCCTTATCAGTGCACATCTTTGTCATCAGTGCCCATCTGTGCCAGTCATCAGTGCCCATCTGTGCCAGTCATCAGTGCCCATCTTTGCCGCATAATTGGTGCCCATCTGTGCCAGTCATTAGTGCTCATCTGTGCTGCTTAATCAGTACACATCTGTGCCACGTCCTCAGTGCACATCTGTGCCACCTCATCAGTGCACATCTGAGCCGCCTCATCAGTGCTCATCTATGCCAGTCATCAGTGCCCATCAGTGCCGCATAATCAGTGCACATCTGTGCTGCCTCATCAGTGCAAATCTGTGTCATCAGTGCTTATCTGTGCCAGTCATCAGTGCCCATCTGTGCCAGTCATCAGTGCTCATCTGTGCCGCATAATCAGTGCACATCTGTGCCAGTCATCAGTGCACATCTGTACTGCATAATCAGTGCCCATCTGTGCCAATCAGTGCTCATCTGTACCGCATAATCAGTGCCCAACTGTGCCAGCCATCAATGCTCACCTGTGCTGCATAATCAGTGCACATCTGTGCTGCCTCATCAGTGCACATCTGTGTCATCAGTGCCCATCTGTGCCAGTCATCGGTGCCCATCTGTGCCAGTCATCAGTGCCCATCTTTGCTGCATAATTGGTGCCCACCTGTGCCAGTCATTAGTGCTCATCTGTGCTGCTCAATCGGTGCACATCTGTGCCGCCTCATCAGTGCACATCTGTGCCACCTCATCAGTGCACATCTGTGCCGCCTCATCAGTGCTCATCTATGCCAGTCATCAGTGCCCATCTGTGCCAGTCATCAGTCCCACATAATCAGTGCACATATGTGCTGCCTCATTAGTGCACATCTGTGTCATTAGTGCTCACCTGTGCCAGTCATCAGTGCCCATCTGTGCCAGTCATTTGTGCTCATCTGTGCCGCATAATCAGTGCACATCTGTGCCGCCTCATCAGTGCTCATCTGTGCCAGTCATCAGTTCCTATCTGTGCCTCATAATCAGTTCCCATCTGTGCTGCATAATCAGTGCACAGCTGTCATCAGTGCCCACCTGTGCCAGTGATCAGTGCCAGTGCCAGCCATCAACAAAAATATGGCCAAAAGATTAATTTCCGCCGAGGAGGCATACTAAATTTTAACTGCGGTCGAAGAGAGCAATGGGGAGCTCTCTACTTCAGATTCCTCTTTAGATTCTGAGTCTGATGTCAAGTATGAGCCCATCCTCAGCAGTGAAACACGGACTGACTCAGAGGAGGAAGATGGTCCGCCTGCTAGACGAAGGCATTTTGGTGAGGAGGAAGTAGCATCCACCAGCACCGCAATGCACCAGCACTGCACGGTCATCCACCAGAACCGCATGGCCATCCACCAACACCGCAGTACCTCAACCCCAAAGGGTTAGGACCCATGCTGCCCTTCCTTATTCCCTTCAAAATACATTGTGGCTTTCTTCTGATTCAGGAGAAGCTAGAATTCCCCCGTTCACTGCGGAAAATTTTACGCCAATGGAATTTTTCAAATTATTTTTTACAGAGAACATGCGCGCCTCAATTGTGGCCCAGTGCAACTTATATGCATGACAATTTATTAGAAACAATCCCATATCATATTACGCACGCCCCTTTGAGTGGAGAGAGCTTACAGTGGAGGAGTCTAAGAATTTTTTGGGCCTCACATTGTATGAGACTCAACAAAAAGAACAAATTACAATCCTATTGGTCAACCCACTACATCGACCACATGCCAGTCTTCTCTGCGGTAATGTCCCGAACAAGATACCTAATGATAATGAGGCTCCTGCACTTCAACGACAATATCAGTGCCCTCCCCGAAATGATCCCAATTACGATAAACTTTTTAAAATTTGGCCACTGCTTAATTATTTTTCAGAGAAATTCCCCCAGGTGTTTATGCCAGACCAACATATTTGTGTTGACGAGTCACTAGTAAAATTTAGCGGCAGGCTGGGAATAAAGAAGTTTATCCCAAGCAAGAGGAACTGCTATGGGGTCAAAGTGTACAAAGTTTGTGACAGAGCCACAGGATACACTTATGCCTTCATAGTGTACGAAGGGAAGGACTCCCAGCTGCATCCCCCTAATTGCCCCGACTATTTAGGATCGGGTGGAAAAGTTGTTTGGAATGTTATTCATCCACTTCTAGAAAAAGGCTACCATTTGTATGTAGACAACTTCAACACAAGGCTGCCTCTGTTCTGACACCTTCACCTGAAGAACACGCCAGCATGTGGCACTGTCAGAAAAAACAGGAAGGATTTTCCTCAACGGCTCCTCAATATGAGGTTAAGAAGAGGGGAGATGGCGAGCCTGCGAAATGAGGAGGTTCTGGCAGTGAAGTGGAGGGACAGAAGGGATGTCTACCTACTGTCATCGATATATAATAATACCTTCGTGGAGATCCCCAGAAGGAATGGCCCAATACAGAAGCCAAGATGTGTACATGAGTACAATTTATTCATGGGGGAGTTGACTACAGCGGCCAAATGCTGGAAGCATTCCTTGTCACAATATGGACATATCACTGGTACAAAAAAGTAGCGATTTATTTTTTCCAATTGGCCATATATAACTCCTATGTATGTTACCGCAAGTCCACCGAAAGCCCCCAACCCTTTCTTGGCTACCAGAAGATAATCATCACCACCCTACTATTCCCGAATGGCCCACCAGATGCCCTTAGTGGACTCTCCGAAAGCCATTTCATTGATAAAATCCCTCCTGAACCAACAGGCCAAAGATGCCACAAAAAATGTAAGGTGTGTACCAGTGGAGGAATCAGAAGAGAAACTGCTTATTATTGCTCCCAGTGCCCTTCCCAACCAGGCCTATGCCTAGGTGACTGCTTCTGCCGCTCTTGAACTGACCCTGGCTTGCTATTTGACCATGACTTTGCCTGCCGCTTTTGTACATTTCTCTGCCTGATCCTGGCTTGTTATTCAACCACGCTTCTGCCTACCTATACTGTACATACCTCTGCCTGATCTGGAACTGACCCTGGACTGTTATTCGACCACGCTTCTGCCTACCGATTCTGTATATACCTCTACCTGATCGGGAACTAACCCTGGACTGTTTGACCATGTTTTTTGCCTGCCTCTTGGACTGATCTTGTACCCTGCTACTGGAGTAGTGGGATTCACAACACAAGGGTCTCACATACGTGTGGGGCTCCATAATGTTTTTTCTGGAAGAAGAAAACATAATTTTTGTTTTCTCTCTCCCAGATTAGGGTCTGGAGACTTGGAGGCTTCAAAGAGATTGGGTTTGAGAAGCCCCTACCCCTGTCCCCATTCTGTCCTGACCGAGGCCCTACTTCTGACTTCTGCCTGTAGGACTTACTGCCATCATGCCTCTGGCTGCCGCATGAACTGACCACACCTCTGCTGCTACCTGTACTGTGGACCATGTTCCTGCCTACTACCAGGACCAATAATTTGGCACTGTTGATAATATCTCTGCCTGCACTGACCTTGGACTGTATATGGACAGTATCCCTGCATGCCGCCTGTACTGACTATGGACAGTATCCCTGCCTGTTGCCTGGACAATTGCATTCGCTGTGGGTTGCCTGAACAATTGTGTTCGATGTCCCTGACCGAGTCCCTGCCTGCTGCCTGGACCAGTGCTATCCTCCTGTGGACAACTGCGCTACTAAAACCACAGGTAATCTTTTGTTTACCATTTGTTCAGCAGAATTTACTTTGGTATATGCATGCTGTGTGTCCCTAGAACACCAGATGGTGTTCCTTGTATAAAGTGCCTCTGTATGTGTCCAGGCTGGTGGTTGAGAAATGAGATCTGTAATTTATGCTTCTAAAATGCCTGAAGATGCTACTTCAATATTGGGCCTCTGTATGTGGCCAGGCTGTGTAAAAGTCTCACACATTTGGTATCACCATACTCAGGAGGAGTAGCAGAATGTATTTTGGGGTATCATTTTTGCTATGTATATGCTATGTGTTGGAAATATCTTATAAATTGACAACTTTGTGTAAAAAAATGCGTTTTCATTTTTTTCCACGTTTTCCAAAAACTTTTGGAAAAAAATGAACCATTCAAAAGACTCATTATGCCTCATAGATTATATGTTGGAGTGCTATCTTTCCAAAATGGGTTCATGTTAAGGGCATTTCCATTGTCCTGGTGCTCCAGGGCCTTCAAAAGCGTAATAGGTGGTTGAGAAATGAGACGTGTTTTCATTTTTTTCCACGTTTTCCAAAAACTTCTGGAAAAAAATTAAACCTTTAAAAGACTCATTATGCCTCATAGATTATACATTAGGATGTTAGCTTTCAAAAATTGGGTCATTTTGTGGGTAATTCCATTGTCCTGGTGCTTCAGGGCCTTCAAAATGTAATAGGTGGTTGAGAAATGAGATGTGTAATTTATGCTTCTAAAATGCCTAAAGATGCTACTTCAATGTTGGGCCTCTGTATATGGCCAGGCTGAGTAAATGTCTCACACATTTGGTATCGCCATACTCAGGAGAAGTAGCAGAATGTATTTTGGGGTGTCATTTTTGCTATGTACATGCTATGTGTTGGAAATATCTTATAAATTGACAACTTTGTATAAAAAAAATGCGTTTTCATTTTTTCCATGTTTTCCAAAAACTTCTGGAAAAAAATTAACTATTCAAAAGACTCATTATACCTCATAGATTACACGTTGGGGTGTTAGCTTTCTAAAATGGGGTCATTTTGTGGGCATTTCCATTGCCCTGGTGCTCCAGGGCATTCAAAATTGTAATAGGTGGTTGAGAAATGAGATGTGTAATTTATGCTTCTAAAACGCTTGAAGATGCTACTTCAATGTTGGGCTTCTGTATATGGCCAGGCTGTGTAAATGTCTCACACATTTGGTATCGCCATACTCAGGAGGAGTAGCAGAATGTATTTTGGGGTGTCATTTTTGCTATGTACATGCTATGTGTTGGAAATATCTTATAAATGGACAACTTTGTGTAAAAAAAAAATGGATTTTCATTATTTTCTACGTATTTCAAAAACTTCAGGAAAAAAATGAACCATTCAAAAGACTCACTATGCCTCATAGATTATACGTTGGGGTGTTAGCTTTCCAAAATGGGGTCATTTTGTGGGCATTTCCATTGTCCTGGTGCTCCAGGGCCTTCAAAAGTGGAATAGGTAGTTGAGAAATGAGATGTGTAATTTATGCTTCTAAAACTCCTGAAGATGCTATTTCAATGTTGGGCCTCTGTATATGGCCAGGCTGTGCAAATGTCTCACACATTTGGTATCGCCATACTCAGGAGAAGTAGCACAATGTATTTTGGGGTGTCATTTTTGCTATGTACATGCTATGTGTTGGAAATAACTTATAAATGAACAACTTTGTGCAAAAAAAAAATGCGTTTTCATTTTCTTTCCACGTTTTCCAAAAACGTCTGGAAAAAAAATGAACCATTCAAAAAACGCATTATGCCTCATAGATTATACGCTGGGGTGTTAGCTTTCCAAAAGGGGGTCAATTTCCATTGTCCTGGTGCTCCAGGGCCTTCAAAGGTGTAATAGGTAGTCAACAAGTTAGATGTGTAATTTATGCTCCTAGAACGCCTGTAGTGCTCCCTGCATGTTGGGCCTCTCTATGTGGCCATGCTGTGAAAATGTCCCACACATGTGGTATTGCCATACTCAGGAGGAGTAGTAGAATGTGATTTGGGGTGTAATTTGTGGTATGCATATGCCATGTGAGAGAAATAACCCGTTACAACACAGGTGTCAAACTGGCGGCCCTCCAGCTGTTGCGGAACTACAAATCCCATGAGGCATTGCAAGGCTGACAATTACAATCACGACTCCCACAGGCAGAGGCATGATGGGACTTGTAGTTTCGCAACAGCTGGAGGGCCGCCAGTTTGACACCCCTGCGTTACAATGACAATTTTGTGAAAAAAAATCTTCATTTTGCAAAGAATTATGGGAAAAAATGACAAGTTCAAAAAAACTCACCATGCAGCTTACTAAATACCTTGGAATGTCTACTTTGCAAAAAGGGGTAATTTGGGGGGTATTTGTACTTTCCTGGCTTGAGAAAATGAAATGAGATATGTAATTTATGCTTCTAAAATGCCTAAAGATGCTACTTCAATGTTGGGCCTCTGTATATGGCCAGGCTGAGTAAATGTCTCACACATTTGGTATCGCCAAACTCAGGAGAAGTAGCAGAATGTATTTTGGGGTGTCATTTTTGCTTTGTACATGCTATGTGTTGGAAATATCTTATAAATTGACAACGTTGTATAAAAAAAAATGAGTTTTCATTTTTTCCACGTTTTCCAAAAACTTCTGGAAAAAAAATTAACTATTCAAAAGACTCATTATACCTCATAGATTACACGTTGGGGTGTTAGCTTTCTAAAATGGGGTCATTTTGTGGGCATTTCCATTGCCCTGGTGCTCCAGGGCATTCAAAATTGTAATAGGTGGTTGAGAAATGAGATGTGTAATTTATGCTTCTAAAACGCTTGAAGATGCTACTTCAATGTTGGGCTTCTGTATATGGCCAGGCTGCGTAAATGTCTCACACATTTGGTATCGCCATACTCAGGAGGAGTAGCAGAATGTATTTTGGGGTGTCATTTTTGCTATGTACATGCTATGTGTTGGAAATATCTTATAAATGGACAACTTTGTGTAAAAAAAAAAATGGATTTTCATTATTTTCTACGTATTTCAAAAACTTCAGGAAAAAAATGAACCATTCAAAAGACTCACTATGCCTCATAGATTATACGTTGGGGTGTTAGCTTTCCAAAATGGGGTCATTTTGTGGGCATTTCTATTGTCCTGGTGCTCCAGGGCCTTCAAAAGTGGAATAGGTAGTTGAGAAATGAGATGTGTAATTATGCTTCTAAAACTCCTGAAGATGCTATTTCAATGTTGGGCCTCTGTATATGGCCAGGCTGTGCAAATGTCTCACACATTTGGTATCACCATCTTCAGGAGAAGTAGCACAATGTATTTTGGGGTGTCATTTTTGCTATGTACATGCTATGTGTTGGAAATAACTTATAAATGAACAACTTTGTGCAAAAAAAAATGCGTTTTCATTTTCTTTCCACGTTTTCCAAAAACTTCTGGAAAAAAAATGAACAATTCAAAAAATGCATTATGCCTCATAGATTATACGTTGGGGTGTTAGCTTTCCAAAAGGGGGTCATTTTGTGGGCATTTCTATTGTCCTGGTGCTCCAGGGCCTTCAAAGGTGTAATAGGTAGTCAACAAGTTAGATGTGTAATTTATGCTCCTAGAACGCCTGTAGTGCTCCCTGCATGTTGGGCCTCTCTATGTGGCCATGCTGTGAAAATGTCCCACACATGTGGTATTGCCATACTCAGGAGGAGTAGTAGAATGTGTTTCGGGGTGTAATTTGTGGTATGCATATGCCATGTGAGAGAAATTACCCGTTACAATGACAATTTTGTGAAAAAAAATCTTCATTTTGCAAAGAATTATGGGAAAAAATGACAAGTTCAAAAAAACTCACCATGCCTCTTACTAAATACCTTGGAATGTCTACTTTGCAAAAAGGGGTATTTGTACTTTCCTGGCTTGTTAAGGTCTCAAGAAATGAGATAGGCCATCAGTACATCAGGTGTGATCAATATTCAGTAATTGGCACCATAGTTTGTAGACTCTATAACCTTCACAAAGACCAAATCATATACACTAATTTGGTTTTTTTTACCAAAGATATGAAGCAGTATAAATTTTGGGCAAAATCTATGAAGAAAAATTACTAATTTGCAAAATTTTTAACAGAAACAAAGAAAAATGCATTTTTTTACAACATTTTTGGTCTTTTTTTAATTATAGCGCAAAAAATAAAAAAACCCAGCGGTGATTAAATACCACCAAAATACAGATCTATTTGTATGGGTACAGTGTTGCATGACTGAGTAATTGTCATTCAAAATGTGAGAGCACTGAAACATCGGGTGTGATCAATTTTCAATGATTAGCACCATAGCTTGTAGACTCTATAACTTTCACACAGACCAAATAATATTCACTAATTTGGGTTATTTTTAACAAAGATATGTAACAGTATAAATTGCAGGCTAAATTTATGAAGAAAAATTACTAATTTGCAAAATTTTATAACAAAAATGAAGAAAAATGTGTTTTTTTCAAAATGTTCGCTCTTTTTTAATTTATAGCGCAAAAAAAACACACACAGTAGTGATTAAATACCACCAAAAGACAGCTCTAATTGTATGAAAAAAAGGACAAAATGTTGCATGACTGAGTAATTGTCATTCAAAGTGTGAGAGCACTGAAAGCTGCAAATTGGTCTGGCCAGGAGGGGGGGTTTAAGTGCCCAGTAAGCAAGTGGCTAATGCCATATAGTTCTAAGTGTGTTACTGCCAGTTTAACGCCATATAGTTCTAAGTGTGTTACTGCCAGTTTAACGCCATTTACTTCTGTGTGCGTTACTGCCAGTTTAACGCCATATAGTTCTAAGTGCGTTACTGCCAGTTTAACGCCATTTACTTCTGTGTGTGTTACTGCCAGTTTAACACCATATGGTTGTGCAAGTTTAACGCCATATAGTTTTGTGCGTCACTGTACGTTTGGCACATTATTTTGCAGTATATTATAGTGTATACGTGGAGTGTGTCTGTGTAGTGTGACTACTCAAATTAAAGTGCACCAAACACCACTTTACATTGATTAAAGTGCATCTACATACAGATTTCCACTTCTTCTTAACAATTGCTAATAAGCACCGCCCCCTCCCTCCCAATAATGTCTGGGAGGACAAAAGGAGAGGCAGACGTTCCCTTGGCACTGTAAGGTGGACGTGGTGGTCAGTCCTCAGGCAGGGCATCATTTCCTCTGTTTAATGAGTTTGCTCGTGCTATCCAGGCACAGCATGCAGAGTAGGAGGTGGACTGGCTTACTAAGCCTTCCTCATCCTCATCATCCTCTGTCACGCAAGCAGAGACAAGTGTGCAGTCCCCTGCAGAGTGGATAAAACGGCCTCCTTGTACACATCTATTCCTGCCATAGCCCCAACATCACGACACTCAAAAGACCAATTTGTCTGCACTTGTTCGACAGGTGCATATCATTGCAATTTTTTTTGCAGAAAGGCCAATTCTTGCTTTCATGAGGAGCACCTCTATAGGGTTATGATGTGAAGGCACCACCGTCACCCAAAGCCCAATTTTTACGCACCCGTTACTGCTATCCAAAATCAAAGTGTCACGAGAATTCGTCCAAAAAAATCTTTAATCTTGTTCCCAGTGCACTACATTGTGGCCTCATCATACACACTGGCTCCCCAGCTGTTGCTGAGCAAAATAAAGGCAGCTTGAAGGGAAAATGTAATTTTTTTTGCCTTTATAAATGGAATTATTGCTGCAGAAGATTCTAGACACGGTACAGATCTGCCACTTTACAGGTAGAATAAGGGGATCCCCCAGGCACTATATTGGAAGGAATTTTTATGCTTTCACTTTAAAAATCCAAAAATCACTGCTCATTTAAAAATTACATTTTTTAAAAACTTTTTTTGCATTGATAGATGTCCCCCAGGGCAGGACCCGGGCCCCTATAACCACTGTATGGCCAATTACTTTCATATAAGCCTTCAAAATGGGCACTTTTGATTTTTGAAGTTCAGGTCCCATTGTTGTTAATGGGGTTCATTATTAGGGTCTGAACTTTCGGGCGTTCTGGTGCAAACCGAACACGTGTCCGTTCGGTCCATCCCTAGTAACAATAACCCAAATCATGGTATATTATTTGGTCTTTGTGAAGGTTATAGAGTCTACAAGCTATGGTGCCAATCATTGAAAATTGATCACCTGATGTACAGATGGCCTATCTCATTTCTTGAGACACTAACAAGCCAGGAAAGTACAAATACCCCCGAATGACCCCTTTTTTGAAAGTAGATATTTCAAGGTATTTAGTAAAAGGCATAGTGAGTTTTTGAAGTTGTCATTTTTTTCCCCACAATTCTTTGCAAAATGAAGATTTTTTTTCACAAAATTGTCATATTAACAGTTACTTCTTTCACATGGCATATGCATTCTTACAACCACACCTCAAAACACATTCTGCTTCTCCTCCTGAGTATGGCGATACCACATATGTGAGACTTTTTCACAGCCTAGCCAGATAGAGAGGCCCAACATCTAACTTCTTGACTACCTATGACACTTTTGAAGGCCCTGGAGCACCAGGACAATGGAAACACCTACAAAAAAAACGAAAACACATTTTTTACACAAAGTTGTCCATTTATAAGATATTTCTAACACATAGCATATACATACCAAAAATGACACCGCAAAATACATTCTGCTACTCCTCCTGAGTATGGCAATAGCACATGTGTGAGACTTTACACAGCCTGACCACATACAGAGGCCCATGTCATTTTTTTTCCACACGTTTTTGGAAAATGTGGAAAGAAAAAACATGTTTTTACATTTTTTAAACATATTTAGGGCACCGACGGGTGCTGTTGAGGATCCACTGATAGGGTGGCACTGATGAGCACTCACTGATGGGCACTGATGTGTACTATTGGGCATTGGTGAGAACTAATAGGGCACTGTAGTTACATTGTTACATAGTTAGTCAGGTTGAAAAAAGACACAAGTCCATCCAGTTCAACCAAAAAAAAAATGTATATATATATATATATATATATATATATATATATATATATATATATACACATATACACATACACACATACAACCAAATAATCCCATATACAATCCTTCACCCACAGTTGATCCAGAGGAAGGCAAAAAACCCCAGCAAAGCATGGATCCAATTTGCTATAACGGGGAAAAAAATTCCTTCCTGATTCCCCGAGAGGCAATCGGATTCACCCTGGATCAACTTTACCTAAAGATGTTAGTACCCAGTTATATTATTTACATTAAGGAAAGAATCCAGGCCTTTTTTAAAGCAATCAACCGTGCTGGCCAAAACCACCTCTGGGGGGAGTCTATTCCACATTTTCACAGCTCTTACTGTGAAGAAACCTTTC
>BLSH010517303.1:0-11976 GCA_018402905.1 Glandirana rugosa | reverse complement strand
ACGGGATGTCACGGGTAGTCACTAACGAAGAGTCACGGTAGTCACGTGTGGTCACAGTAGTCACTCACGAATAGTCACGAGTAGTCACTGGATGTCACGATAGTCACGGGATGTCACGTGTAGTCACGTGATGTCAAGGAAGTCACTCACGAGTAGGCACTAGGCACTAGTAGTCAAGGTGATGTCACGGAATAGTCACGAGTAGTCACGGCGATGTCACGAGTAGTCACGGTGATGTGCCGGGGTTTACTAGGTGTTTCCGAGTTTTCACTTTAACAGGTCTTCATAAATCTGTCTTATTTCCATCTATTTCGTGGGTCTGGTCTAGAGATACAATGGCTTTGAAATGACAGAGCTCAATTCCTTTAAGGTCCGTGGATGGATGCCATCTGGTCTGGGTGCTTTATCTACCTTTATTCTGTCTAAATACTTCTGGACAATTTCACTTTTGAGCCTTTGTGGATCATTTGGGGCCGTGTAGTGGCACTGATGAGCACTGTAGCGGCACTGATGAGCACTGATAAGGCACTGTAGTGGAACTGATGATCACGGATCACGGATGAGCACTCACTGAAGGAACTGTAGTGCACTGATGTGCACTGTAGGGCACTGATAGCACTGTAGGTCACTGATGAGCACTGATAAGCACTCACTGATGACACTGGTGTGCACTGATGGCACTGAGAAGCAATCACTGATGGGCACTGTAGGGCACTGATGTGAACTAATAAGCACTCACTGATGGGCACTGTAGGACACTGATGGCACTGATGTGCACTGATGAGCACTGATGAGCACTGAAAAGGCACTGTAGGGCACTTATGAGAACTGTAGTGGCACCATAGGGCACTGAAGAGCACTGTAGTGGCACCGTAGGGCACTTATGAGCACTCTAGTTGCACCTTAGGGCACTCATGAGCACTGTAGTGGCACCATAGGGCACTGATGAGCACTGTTGTTCACTTTAGTGGCATTGATGGGCACTGTAGTGGCACTGAATAGCACTGTAGTGGCACTGATAGCACTGCAGTTCACGGATGAGCACTGTAGTAGCACCAATGGCACTGATGAGCACTGCAGTGGCACTGGTGGGCACTGTAGTGTCACCGATGGCACTGTAGTGGCACTGATGGCACTGATTGGCACTGTAGCGGCACTGATGGCACTGTAGGGGCACTGATGAGTAGGGATGGGCCGAACACACCCTGGTTCGGTTTGCACCAGAACACAGCAAACGCACAAAAAGTTCTAGTGGACATGCAAACCCTATTAAAGTTTATGGGACACAAACGTGAAAAATCAAAGGTGCTCATTTTAAAGGCTTATATGCAAGTTATTGCCATAAAAAGGTATGGGGACCTGGGTGCTGTCCTAGGGGACATGTATTAATGCAAAATAGAGTTTTTAAAAGGATCCTTTTTTCAGGAGCAGTGATTTAATAATGCTTAAAGTGAAACAATAAAAATTAAATATTCCTTTAAATATTGTGCCTGGAAGTCCCCTTAGTCTGGCTGTAAAGTGGCACACCTGTGCGTTGTGTAGAAGAGTGCCTGAGCAAAATGACATTTCTAAAAGAAAAATGTCATTTAAACTTGCGCGTGGCTGTAATGTGTTGCTGGCTCCCAGCAATATAGATGAAAAATCAAGGAAAAAAACAGTGTAGGGTCCCCCCCCCCCAGTCCATACCAGCCCCTTAGGGTTCTGGTATGGATTTTAAGGGGAACTCCCTGCCGAAATTAAAAAGAAAAATTGACGCAGGGGTCCCCCCAAAATCCATACCAGACCTTTATCCGAGCATGCAGCCTGGCAGGGCAGTATAGGGGGGGTGAGCTAGCGCCCCCCCCCTCGTGAACTATACCAGGCCACATGCCCTCAACTTGAGGGGGTGGGTGCTATGTTGCCATGTTGATGAAGACAAGGGCCTCTTCCCGACAACCCTGGGCTGTGGTTGTCAGGGTCTGCAGGCGTGGTGCTTATGGAACTCTGGAAGAAAAAAAGTGTCCCGCAATGTAATCCACATCAATCATGGTGCCAACGGACCGAAAAAAAAAATGAAAAGCACATCCGCCTCTTTCAGAGGCTACTCGCCGAATGGGCTGTCTTTGGTTTGACATATAGGCAAGGGCGGTGCCACCAGGTACGTCAACCAGTGACCCCGTCCGCTTCTGGCGCCATGTGATGTCAGGGGGTGGGGTTATCCGGTTACATCACCTTGCCTATATAACTTATATAGGCAAGGTGATGTAACCGGATAACCCCTCCCCCCCTGACATCACATGGCGCCAGAAGCAGACGAGGTCACCGGCCGTATATAAACAGTGGCCGGGTGGGAGGTGGTTAAATAAAGGAACTGTCAAAAACTGTCTATTGTGGTTTTTACTTTGTGACACTTTTTTGGTGAATGGGTAGGGGTACAATGTACTCAATACCCATTCACATGGGGGGGGCTGAGATCTGGAGGCCCCCTTATTAAAGGGGGCTTCCACATTCCAATAAGCCCCCCACCCACAGACCCCGACAACCATCGGCCAGGGTTGTCGGGAAGAGGCTCTTGACCCCAAAACACCCTCCCCATGTTGAGGGCATGTGGCCTGGTATGGCTCACTCCTCCCCCCCATCCTGACCTGCCAGGTTGCATGCTCGGATAAGGGTCTGGTATAGATTTTTGGGGTACCCATGTCAATTTTTTTGTTAATTTGGCATGGAGTTCCCCTTAAAATCTATGCCAGTCCCAAAGGGCCTGTTAAGGATTTTGGGGGGACCCTATGTCTTTTTTTTTAATTTTGGCATGGAGTTCCCTTTAAAATCTATACCAGACCCAAAGGGCCTGGTATGGATTTTGTGGGGGATTCCATGCTGTTTTTTTTTCTTAATTCTGTCATAGGGTTCCCCTTAACCACTTCAATACACTGTGTTATATATACACTACACTGACTGTACTATATTTTCTCCACTGTATTATATATACTACAATGACTGCACTATGTACTTTGAACTGCAATACATATACCATACAGACTGCACTATATACTCTTAACTGCAATATATATACTATATGGACTGCACTACATACTCTGAACTGCAATATATATACTATACGGACTGCACTATATACTCTGAACTGCAATATATATATACTATACAGACTGCACTATATACTCTGAACTGCAATATATATATATATACTATGCGGACTGCACTATATACTCTGAACTGCAATATATATATACTATGCGGACTGCACTATATACTCCGAACTGCAATATATATATACTATACAGACTGCACTGTATACTCTGAACTGCAATATACATACAATGCGGACTGCACTATAGACTCTGAACTGCGATATATATACTATACGGACTGCACTATATACTCTGAACTGCAATATATATACTATACGAACTGCATTATATACTCGGAACTGCAATATATATACTATGCGGACTGCACTATATACTCTGAACTGCAATATATATACTATGCAGACTGCACCATATACTCTGAACTGCAATATATATAATATAGGGACTGCACTATATACTCTGAACCGCAATATATAAACTAGACTGTACATATATATTAATACACCGCCTGAAGTGTATTATAGACTGTACACCGCCAAATGCACTGTATATATAGTCTACACTAAATGCACTATATATATATATATATATATATATACATATATATATATATACTAGACTGTATATATATATATATATATATATATATATATATATATATATATATTAATACACCGCCTGAAGTGTATTATATAATGTACACCAGCAAATGCACTGTATATATAGTTTATACTGAATGCACTGTATATATAATCTACACTGAATGCACTGTGTATATACAGTCAGGTCCATAAATATTGGGACATCGACACAATTCTAATCTTTTTGGCTCTATATACCACCACAATGGTTTTGAAATGAAACGAACAAGATGTGCTCTAACTGCAGACTTTCAGCTTTAATTTGAGGGTATTTACATCCAAATCAGGTGAATGGTGTAGGAATTACAACAGTTTGTATATGTACCTCCCACTTTTTAAGGGACCAAAAGTAATGGGACAATTGGCTGCTCAGCTGTTCTATGGCCAGGTGTGTGTTATTCCCTCATTATCCCATTTACAAGGCGCAGATAAAAGGATCAGCGTTCATTTCAAGTGTGCTATTTGCATTTGGAATCTGTTGCTGTCAACTCTCAATATGAGATCCAAAGAGTTGTCACTATCAGTGAAGCAAGCCATCATTAGGCTGAAAAAACAAAACAAACCCATCAGAGAGATAGCAAAAACATTAAGTGTGGCCAAATCAACTGTTTGGAACATCCTTAAAAAGAAAGAATGCACCGGTGAGCTCAGCAACACCAAAAGACCCGGAAGACCACGGAAAACAACTGTGGTGGATGACCGAAGAATTCTTTCCCTGGTGAAGAAAACACCCTTCACAACAGTTGGCCAGATCAAGAACACTCGCCAGGAGGTAGGTGTATGTGTGTCAAAGTCAACAATCAAGAGAAGACTTCACCAGAGTGAATACAGAGGGTTCACCACAAGACGTAAACCATTGGTGAGCCTCAAAAACAGGAAGGCCAGATTAGAGTTTGCCAAACAACATCTAAAAAAGCCTTCAGAGTTCTGGAACAACATCCTATGGACAGATGAGACTAAGATCAACTTGTACCAGAGTGGAAAGAGAAGAGTATGGAAAATTAAAGGAACTGCTTATAATCCAAAGCATACCACCTCATCAGTGAAGCATGGTGGTGGTAGTGTCATGGCGTGGGCATGTATGGCTGGCAAAAGAACTAGTTCTCTTGTATTTATTGATGATGTGACTGCTGACAAAAGCAGCAGGACGAATTCTGAAGTGATTTGGGCAATATTATCTGCTCATATTCAGCCAAATGCTTCAGAACTCATTGGCTGGCGCTTCACAGGGCAGATGGACAATGACCCGAAGCATACTGCGAAAGCATCCAAAGAGTTTTTTAAGTTAAAGAAGTGGAATGTTATGCAATGGCCAAGTCAATCACCTGACCTGAATCAGATTGAGCATGCATTTAACTTGCTGAAGACAAAACTGAAGGGAAAATGCCTAAAGAACAAGCAGGAACTAAAGACAGTTGCAGTAGAGTTCTGGCAGAGCATCCCCAGGGATGAAACCCAGCATCTGGTGATGTCTATGTGTTCCAGACATCAGGCTGTAATTGACTGCAAAGGATTTGCAACCAAGTATTAAAAAGTGAAAGTTTGATTTATGATTGTTAATCTGTCCCATTACATTTGGTCCCTTAAAAAGTGGGAGGCACATATACAAACTGTTGTAATCCCTACACCGTTCACCTGATTTGGATGTAAATACCCTCAAATTAAAGCTGAAAGTCTGCAGTTAAAGCACATCTTGTTCATTTCATTTCAAATCCATTGTGGTGGTGTATAGAGCCAAAAAGATTAGAATTGTGTCAATGTCCCAATATTTATGGGCCTGACTATATATATATATATATATATATATATATATATATTAATACACCACCTGCAGTGTATTATATTATATACTGTACACCGCCAAATGCAATGTATATATATATATATATATATATATATATACTGTATATATTACAGTATCTCACAAAAGTGAGTACACCCCTCACATTTTTGTAAATATTATATCTTTTCATGTGACAACACTGAAGAAATGACACTTTGCTACAATGTAAAGTAGTGAGTGTACAGCTTGTATAGCTGTGTAAATTTTCTGCCCCCTCAAAATAACAACACACAGCCATTAACGTCTAAACCGCTGGCAAGAAAAGTGAGTACACCCCTAAGTGAAAATGTCCAAATTGAGCACAAAGTGTCAATATTTTGTGTGGCCACAATTATTTTCCAGCACTGCCTTAACCTTCCTGGGCATGGCGTTCACAGAGCTTCACAGGTTGCCACTGCAGTCCTCTTCCACTCCTTCATGATGACTTGGTCTGATGGTTTAGGTCTGTAGACATGCTTGGCCAGTCCATTACCTTTACCCTCAGCTTCTTTAGCAAGGCAGTGGTCGTCTTGGAGGTGTGTTTGGGGTCGTTATCATGTTGGAATACTGCCCTGCGGCCCAGTCTCCGAAAGGAGGAGATCATGCTCTGCTTCAGTATGTCATAGTACATGTTGGCATTCATGGTTCCCTCAATAAACTATAGCTCTGCATTGCCGGCAGCACTCATGCAGCCCCAGACCATGACACTCCAACCACCATGCTTGACTGTAGGCAAGACACACTTGTCTTTGTACTCCTCACCTGGTTGCTGCCACACATGCGTGACACCATCTGAACCAAATACGTTTATCTTGGTCTCATTAAACCACAGGACATGGTTCCAGTAAATCATGTCCTTAGTCTGATTGTCTTCAGCAAACTGTTTGCGGGCTTTCTTGTGCATCTTCTTTAGAAGAGGCTTCCTTCTGGGACGACAGCCATGCAGACCAATTTGATGCAGTGTGCGGCGTATGGTCTGAGCACTGACAGGCTGACCCCCCCACCCCTCCCCTTCAACCTCTGCAGCAATGCTGGCAGCACTTGCATGTCTATTTCCCAACGACAACCTCTGGATATGACGATGAGCACATGCACTCAACTTCTTTGGTCGACCATGGCGAGGCCTGTTCTGAGTGGAACCTGTCCTGTTAAACAACTGTATGGTCTTGGCCACTGTGTTGCAGCTCAGTTTCAGGGTCTTGGCAATCTTCTGATAGCCTAGGCCATCTTTATGTAGAGCAACAATTCTCTTTTTCAGAGTCTCAGAGAGTTCTTTGCCATGAGGTGCCACGTTGAGCTTCCAGTGACCAGTATGAGAGTGAGTGCGAAAACACTAATTTAACACACCTGCTCCCCATTCACACCCGAGACCTTGCAACACTAATGAGTCACATGTCACCAGGGAGGAAAAATGCCTAATTGGGCACAATTTGGACATTTTCACTTAGGGGTATACTCACTCTTGTTGCCAACGGCTTAGACATTAATGGCTGTGTGTTGAGTTATTTTGAGGGGACAGAACATTTACACTGTTATACAAGCTGTACACTCACTTCTTTACATTTTTTCCAGTGTTGTCACATGAAAAGATATAATAAAATATTTATAAAAATGTGAGGGGTGTACTATACATATATACAGTGAGGGGTGTATATATACAGTATCTCACAAAAGTGAGTACACCCTCCCCTTTTTTGGGGTTTATAAGACCAAATGAATTCCCTGAACAAGGAGTGAAGGAGTTTATATTGTAGAATGTTGCTGGAGTATATATATAGGCAGAACTTAAAGTAGGTAAAGTATACACAGGAGGATAATCATTTTCAAGGCATTACAATGCCCAAACCATGCCAAGGTCAGGAAATGCCAATGCTTAAGATCCATTTTAATGATGTATAGCAGAGGTGCAAAATTTGATGGCTATATGTCCTTTGTGTCTGGTCTGAGATTAATGCGTAAATACTTAATGGCTTTGTCGGCCTACCGAAAAGGGAACTGGTTATGGAGAGTTTGTAATTCTGCGGGTGGGATCATAATTTTGAGAGAATGCTTGGTTAGTGTATATCATTAAACCAACATACAGTATCTCACAAAAGTGAATACACCCCTCACATTTTTGTAAATATTTTATTATATCTTTTCATGTGACAACACTGAAGAAATGACACTTTGCTACAATGTAAAGTAGTGAGTGTACAGCTTGTATAATAGTGTAAATTTGCTGCCCCCTTAAAATAACTCCACACTCAGCCATTAATGTCTAAACTGCTGACAACAAAAGTGAGTACACCCCTAAGGGAAAATGTCCAAATTTGGCCAAATTAGCCATTTTCCCTCCCCAGTGTCATGAGACTCGTTAGTGTTACAAGGTCTCAGGTGTGAATGGGGAGCAGGTGTGTTAAATTTTGTGTTCTCGCTTTCACTCTCTCATACTGGTCACTGGATGTTCAACATGACACCTCATGGCAAAGAACTCTCTGAGGATCTGAAAAAAAGAATTGTTGCTCTACATAAAGATGGCCTAGGCTATAAGAAGATTGCAAGATCCAGAGATCAGCGAGGTCAAACAAACAGCATGCAGGGTCAGGAGTCAGAAGGGAAGTCAGCCGAGCAGAGTCTTTCATCCAGAAAACAGAAGGAACGTCAAACAGGAAAAAATCTTTCACAGGAAAACACTGTAGAGATTATCCAGAGATGCTGACCAGGCAAAGGTGTCTGAGATCTGATCCAGGCAGTTTATATAGCTAGGAGAGCTGGCTAACGAGCAGGATATGGACATCAGGTGAGACAGAGTGGAAGCTGAGACTGGCAATCAACCCTCAGCTGAATGGCTTACTCTGTAAAGGGAGGGCTGAGCCTAGCCCTGACAGTACCCCCTCCTCAATGACCCCCCCTTCGGGGGGCCACCAGGTTTGAGGGGAAAATGTCTATGAAAAGCATGGAGGAGAACAGGAGCCTGTACGTCTGAGGATGAGACCCAAAAACCCTTTCCAATGAACCAGGTAATGTAAGTGCCCACGGAACCTACGGGAGTCAATGATAGATTGCATTTCATACTCCTCTTGGTTCTCAACCTGAAAAGGATGAGGACGTGGTACCGAGGTGATGAAGTGGTTGCATACCAAAGGTTTTTACCAAGGAGACATGGAATACATTAGAAATTTGCATATTAGAAGGCAGGTCTAAAGCGTAAGCCACTGGGTTGATCTTGCAGAGAATACGGTAAGGCCCAATAAACCATGGTGCCAGCTTCAGAGAGGGAACATGGAGTCGGAGGTTGTGAGAAGACAGCCAGACCCTCTCCTCAACTTGGTAAGAAGGTGCAGGTAAGCATCTGTAGTCAGCATGGAATCTGTACCTATCATTGGCCTGTTGCAAAGACTCCCGGACCTGTACCCAAGTGGAACGAAGAGACCACGGAGATGCTCCTCCAATGCAGGAATTCTCTGAGTAACAAATGAGTCAGGCAACACGGTTGGTTGGAAACCATAATTTGCCATAAACTGAGACAATTGGGTATTGACAGCACTACTGTGAGCAAACTCCGCCCAAGGTAACAGGTCAGACCAGTTGTTATGGTGGTCAGAAAGATAGCAATGTAAAACCTGTTCCAAGGACTGGTTTGGTTTATTCTGCAACTCCATTTGACTGCGGGTGATACGCAGAAGAGAAGGAAAGCTGAATTCCCAACTGTGCACAAAATGCTCACCAAAACCTGGACACAAACTGGCTACCCCTGTCCGAGACGATCACCTTGGGAAGCCCATGTAAGCAAAAGATCTCCCGAGCAAAAATGGATGCCAGTTCCTTGGACATGGGCAACTTCTTAAGTGGAATACAATGTGACATCTTTGAGAATCGGTCAACCACCATAAGGATAACTGTGTTACCCTAAAAGTTAGGTAACTCCACAATAAAATCCATAGACAGGTGGGTCCAAGGCACCTCTCCATTGAGTATGGGTTGTAGAAGACCCACTGGAAGATGTTGTGGTGTTTTGTTCTGAGCACACACGAAACAGGCTGCTACGAAGGCGGCTACATCAGCACGGAGACTAGGCCACCAGAACTGTTGGGAAATAGTTCAAATGAGTTGATTCTTTCCTGGGTAACCAGCAGCCTTGGGAGAATGGTAAGTCTGGAGCACAGCAGTATGGAGATTCTCAGGGACAAAGCAGCAGTCTCAAGGTTTCTCAGGAGGAGCATGGGTCTAAGCAGCAAGGATCTTGTCACCCAAAGGTGAAGTGAGACTGGTATGAACCGTAGCCAGAATACAATCAGGAGGTAACACAGGGACAGGAAATGACTCCATCTTGGAAGCAGAGGAAACCTGTCACGATAATGCATCGGCCCTTACATTCTTCGTACCGGGTAAGAATGAGACTATGGAATTGAAGCTTGACAAGAACAGAGCCCATTGTGCCCTCCTGGGGGAGATGCGTTTAGCCTCAGACAGGATTGACTGCATCTTCTGACTTCATGGCCTTCACCTACTGTCAGAAACCATGAATCAGACTGACCATACCCTTCCCAATGAACCAGGTACTGTATGCGCCCACAGAACCTACAGGAGTCAATGATAGATTGCATTTCATACTCCTCTTGGTTCTCAACCTGAACAGGATGAGGATGTGGTACCATGGTGGTGAAGCCCTGAAACTGATAAGCACTGTTGGTACTGTAGGGGCACTGATGTGGCACTGATGAGCACTGATGTGCACTCTAGTGGCACTAATGGCACTGTAGGGGCACCGATGAGCACTGTTGGCACTACAGGGACACTAATGTGGCACTGATTAGAACTTTAAGCACTGATGGGCACAGTTGGCACGGATGTGGCACTGATGAGCACTGTTGGCACTGTAGGGTAACTGATGTGGCACTGATGAGTACTGTTGGCACTAATGACACTCAGGATCATGCCAGCTCAAGCTGCTGAAGAGGAGAGAGAACATAACAATCACACACATTCCAGCTAACTCTTCACTTCCCATACGCTCAGTAGACAAGAATGACTCCCGAAAACGCAACCATCTACCATTGGCACTGTAGGGGCACTGATGTGGCACTGATGAGCACTGATGTGCACTCTAGTGGCACTAATGGCACTGTAGGGGCACTGATGAGCACTGTTGGCACTATAGGGGCACTGATATGGCACTGATGAGAACTTTAAGCACTGATGAGCACTTTTGGCACGGATGTGGCACTGATGAGCACTGTTGGCACTGTAGGGGCACTGATGAGTACTGTTGGCACTAATGGCACTCAGGATCATGCCAGCTCAAGCTGCTGCAGTGTTTCTCTCTCCTCTTCTCACACCTATACAGCATGTGAGGAGAGGAGAGAGAACATAACAATCACACACATTCCAGCTAACTCTTCACTTCCCATACGCTCAGTAGACAAGAATGACTCCCTCAAATGCAACCATCAAACAGCTAATGTTGAAAGTATTCTCCCTTAAGGTGAAGGGGCTTAATATCCCTGAAAGACTTCTGGTTCCGGCGCCTGATGAGGAAGGAGTGAAGAGCAACGGCTCCGGACCCCATCTGCTTATAAAAGCTGCTTAAAACCAGATCGGACGACTACTTGACCCCAGTCCACTACCCCGACCTCCAGAGATCACCCGGGAATCACCCAGCGATGGACAAGTTTGTCCTACATGGCGGGCCCGCCACGACACCTAATCCCCGATCGGACATCGCTGCACCGAACCTTCGTTCGGAAACGATTGCACCGAATCTTCGTTCGGACGCCTCGTGCGGGGACACGATCACTACAAACGCACCACAGCCACAACCCATGCTGGCGCCCTCCCCCTTGATCCACCCGAACGCGGGGACAGCGGAGACCTTGGAAGACCAGTACACCAGATTAGCCCAGGGCGTGGCAGCCCTACTTAACCCCACTATAGCCTTGACAGTGGAGAGGGCTATAGCTGCGGGCATGGCACAATTCAAAAAAGAACTGAATGACCACACCCAGTTTATAGGAGAGCTAGAAAACCGTGTGTCCAATGTGGAGGACGAAATGCAAAATTCTCTAACCTGCAAACAACAGTTTCGGCACACACAGCAATACTTCCTCGACAAGATCGACGATCTAGAAAATCGGTCACGCAGGAACAATCTCAGGATCATGGGCCTCCCAGAGTCATACAGTGCTGCCTCCTTACACGATCTCTGCGAGACCCGTCTGCCTCAAGCGCTGGGGATCGGCAAAACATGCACAGTGGAAAGGGCGCATCGTATGGGAGCACCCTCAAATGATCACCAATCTCCTCGCCAAATCATCACTATCTTAACTACACACAGTGGCGGCTGGTGTGGGAGGGGCGCTGGGGCGCCGCCTCCCCGCCGGCAAAAGACTGAAAAAAAAAAAAAAAGTCAACCCGCCCACCTAGGTGGCGCCGGTACATTGAC
>BLSH010517256.1:428477-446627 GCA_018402905.1 Glandirana rugosa | reverse complement strand
TCTCTCTCTCCTCTATATCTCCTCTTCTCTCTCTCCTCTCTCTCTCTCTCCACTTCTCTCTCTCCTCTCTCTCTCTCTTCTTTTGCTCTTTCTCTCTTTCTCTCTTTCTCTTTCTCTCCTCTCTCTCTCCTCTTCTCTCTCTCCTCTCTCTCTCCTCTTCTCTCTCTCCTCTCTCTCTCTCTCTTCTTTCACTCTCTCTCTCTCTCTCTCTTTCTCTCTCTCATCTCCCTCTCACTCTATTTCTTTTCTATACCCCTCTCTCTTCACTCTCTATCTCCTCTCTCTCCCCTCTCTATCTCCCCATCTATGTTTTCTCTCATTCCTCTCTCACTCATATTTCCCCCTCTCTATTTTCTTGCTCTCCCGATCTATTGTGTTTCATATTTCACCCTCATTCTTTTCTGTCTCCCTCTCTCATGACTCTCTCTGTTATTGACTTTTCTCTCTGTCCCAATCACATGTCTATATATCATTTTTTATTTTCAATTGTATATTCTATACTCCTTTTTAGTCTATTTTTTTCTGTTAACTCTCTCCATTTTTTCTCTCCCCCATCTCTTATCTTTTGCTTTATTGATAACATGCCAGGAATTTCTATGCTAGACTGTGGCAAGGCCTTCCCTTATTGGAAAAATGTTCTTTTAAACATCAGTGTTGTCTTGGCACCTTTAATTCAGAACAGTTTCAGTGTAGTCCATCTGTATGTAGTGCAACTATAATTTTATCTTTTTTTTACAAAATTATAGTTTATATGCATGCGATGTCATTGAGAATTTACAGTGACCAGTCTGACACTTACGCCTGTGTTGTTTTTCAATTTTTGATTTGAATAATATTTTTTTTTTCTGCTTTCAGACAACATAATGCCAAAATGTATCTTTAATAAATGTGTGAACAGGACAGGCCAAAAAAAAATGCTTTGCGACATTAAATTGCACAGCTTTCCAAAATCGTTAGATCTCATCAAAATTTGGATTGCTTCTGCTAATTTTACTGATGAGGAGCTAAATAAAGCAGCTGAGGAGATATCGAAAGATAAAAATGGAGACAGATTCCGTATGTGCTCAGCACATTTTTCACAAGATGCCTATATGTCCAAAAAAAGTAAGACTGTATTAAAAAAAGATGCTATACCCACCATGTTTCCAGTTGACTGTTCAATTTCATTACCTTTAAAGAAAGTGGATTCTAAGGAGAAACCTCATTCCTGCTGCTCTTGCCATGTAACCGCCATTACGAAGGTTGTTGAAACCGTTGATAATTTTTCTCAGACAACGGAAGAAGATTTTGCATCCTATTTTTCTGAGAAATCGTACGCTTTATCGGCAAGCTAAAGAAATATCAACATGGACCATGACTACCATGTATCAGCTGATATCATTGACCTACAATCTACCCCTTCTAAAATAACAGCAGGACATGCAGCGAGGCCATTTGTAGATTTCAGTCTGACACCGATTAAGTCCAGTTTAACCCAAAACAATGATGAAGTCACCCAATACGACCATTTAACAAATAATGAATGTTTACCCTCAGTTGACATTGCTCACTCACAGTCAGATTACCTTAATAATGAACCTGTTGATCTTGCAGAAATCCAATATGAGAAAAATGTTTCAATGGAAATTGAAGAACTCTTACATCACTCCTTAGATGTCAACACAACTATGGATGAAATGTATGTGCCTGATGTTTCTAATATCTCTGAAAGTGATGTTTCTTGTGTGGAGAGTACAGTGCCCAACGTTAACTCCATAGTTGAGACTGATGATGAAAGAATTTTTGTGGATGAGCGAAAATTCATTATATTTGAATCTTCCCTTAATCAGCTCTTAAAGCTTATTTTATGCCCAAAGCAACTTTGTTATGAAAAAATTAAAAAATGTGATAAAGTAATGGTTGGCTCATTGCTAAAAGTCTATGGTACATGCCCCGAAAACCATCACAGTCTACTGTGGGAAAGCCAACCCAAAATAGGAAATTTTGCAGCAGGCAATGTCATCCTTGCTTCCTCTATAATATGTAGTGGTTCATCATTTACTACTGTCCATGAGATGATGAATTTCCTAAAAATTCCCATTTTTTCAAAGGTAACATTTCATAAGTATTTAAAAAAATGTATATGTCCCGCAATTGATTATTGTTGGCTTGAGGAAAAAAACAAGATGAAAGAAAATTTACAACCTGAATCGCTATATTTAGTAGGCGACGGACAGTGTAACAGTCCTGGATTTTCGGCTAAGTACTGCACTTATACAATGGTGGACATTAATTCTGATTTATTCATCGATTTCAAAACAGTTCAAGTGACAGAAACCACCTCGTCCGTCGCCATGGAAAAATTGGCTTTCCAAGGTTGTCTGGATCGCATCACGGAAGATAACTATCATGTTACTGTTTTGGAGACTGATCGTCATACTGGAATAGCTAAAAAAATGCGTGAAGACTACTCTAATATTAAACACCAATACGACCTTTGGCACTACTGTAAGTCATTAAAAAAAAAAATCATGGAGGGAAGCAGAAGAGTAGGCTGTAAGGTTTTGCAATTTTGGCTGCCATCCGTGGTTAATCACTTTTATTGGTGCAGCAGACATTGCTATGGTGTTCCCGAGAAATTTTGGACTTACTGGACTTCACTATTGTACCACGTTCAGAATATCCACGAATGGGATGAGTGTGGTAATAAACTGAAATGTGGACACCCTCCACTAACCGAAATCAATGCAGATGTACAATGGCTTGTCAAACCAAGTGCTGCCTATACTGCTTTGGAGGATATCATTACTTCGCCAAAATTGAAAAATGATGTGCCTCACTTAGTTCTCTATTGCCGCACTGGAGCAATTGAGACTTTCCACAGCAGTGTGCTGAAATATAGGAGCAAGCGATATCATTATCGCATGAATTCAATGGAGGCACGCACCCAACTAGCTGTTTTGGCTCACAACAATAATGTTGGTCGTTCACAAGCAGTTGTCCACAAAGCATCCTCCGCAAGTGCATCTTTAGGCACTAAAAGAGTAAATTTAGAACATCCAAGATCCCATAAAAAATGGGTATTAAGAAAAATATACGACCCAGTCTGTCTAGATCATGTCTATGTAATTCTAAAAACAATCATCAGTGTAGCTTCCGGAAAATTACCACAAACTGGACTTCCGGGGAGGAAAATAGGCCCAAACATATAGCTGCAAGTGCTAAACCAGACAAAGAAGAGGCAATAGTAAAGCATATGTCTCGGTTTCCAGTAACTAAGCAGGAAGAATTGTTTGAAGAAGTTTAAGGATACCTCTACAGAAAATGTAAAGTATAAAATAAGAAATAATATTAAATAATTTTTTAGTTACTTATTATGGATAATCATTTTATATATTTTTTTGGTCTTTCAGAAAGGAAGTTAAATTTTATGGAATGCAGTAACATTGTTAATCAAGTTTTGAAGACTATGTTTATCGAGTATACTTCAATTTGATTCATGATTAAACTTCTAATCTCCATTTTATGGTTAGTGAATTTTAAATAATTTCTAAGAAATACTATACATTTATGGTGTATAATTTAATCTTAGGTATTTTTTTTTTTTTAGGTTTTCATATAATTTTACGAAGTTAATTCAATTTTTGACATTGGGGTTGTTTATTCATAATTTTGGAACACTTTTCTAACATTCGGTTAAATTTTATTCACGCTAAAAGTTCAAATTTAAAGTTTACAGGTAAGTTAAATTTTATTATTTTTGAATTTAAAAAATATTAATATTTTTTTATATTAATATCTTGTGCATTATTTTTTTTTTAAGTTTCATTATTCAACTCCTAGTTTCTTTTTGCTTGTAAAAAAGTTTAGACTTTTTGGAATTAAATTACATTTAATTCATTATTACATTTTCAATCGGAAGTTGAAGATATTTAAAAATATATTTTTTATGTTATTTAAAATTAAATAAATATAAGAATAATATCATACTTTTTTTGTTTTAAAGGTATTATTATTTAACAAATTTTTGTAGGGAATTTTTTAAAGTTTTATAGCATTATACATCAAACAATGTTTCTGCAATCAACTAAAAATATATTCACGCTTAAACTTCTAAACATAAGTCTTGGGTTAGTAAATTAGTAATATTTTTTAAATTTAACAATAAATTTATTTTCTAAATATATAACCTTAAGCATTATTTGATATCTTATTTTTTTTGTAAAATTTTTTATAATAAAAATGTTTTTTTTTTTTTTTTTAATTTATTGACTAAGTTTGTATATTAATTTTAAATAGTATTAGGCAGGAATAGGCAAGAATATTTGATTATAGTATTCCTCTTAATTTAAAAACATGTTATAATTTTAATAAGCAAACCTTTAAATTGGTAATGAATGTAGTCATATGTGTATTGTTGAGAATAAAAATTTTTAGTTACATTAATGAAAACATAATTCTATAATTATTGATTCCATATTATTATAATAATCGATAAATCAATATCTATTTTTTAATATAATTGTAATAAAGATATTTTTTATTATCAAATAGTTTGTAACAATTTAAGTTTTTTTAATAACATAAATTATAACATGTGATTTCAACTATAATTCAAAAACCATATCTCCAGCATCGTAATCGTTGGCATATTTAAATCCCACATACTCTCCATCTGGGTCTGGGAAGGTTGCTCTGACAGCATTTACTGCACATGATGGTATGGGCCTTCGATTCCCTTTCCCAAGAAATCCATGAATCCAGGCTGTAAATGCTTTATAAGAAGTTTTGCGTAAATTTCTGCAAAGCATTACAAGATAATGAATTAGAAAATATTTCTGAAATATAATAGCAATCAATATTTTATTTTTAACTTTGTTTTTAATTTTTTTATAAATATTACATTATAAATATTAATACATGTAAGACTATATAGACTAATTTAAAAATACAAAAATTCAATATTCAATATAACATTAAATTACAAAATTGAACTTATTTTTTATACTCTTTACCTGTTAGTATCTGCATTTGGGGTATGGAATGTAGCATTGCTTAGCATGGTGAGAATAATATTTGTAGTGCGAGGGTCAACCACCATATTTTGGAATATTTGTGACTCGGTTATGCACAAAGATCCTTCTTCTATATTTTCCTTGCCATTTAATATTTCCTGGCAGCAAACACACTCTCTAGCCGTGGGCATAGGCATACACTTGCCACATTCACACCAGTCTATCTGTCCAATTCTTGATCTGAGTCTGCGTTCTTCTGCAGTTTCAGATTGTGAGGTTAAAGACACCTGAGACGGTGGATTGGAGGGAAAGCTGGGGTCTTCATCAATGCTTGGAAATCTTGACCACATCTTAGCTAATAGATTTTGTCTCTTTAAAAAATATATAATAAAAAAAACAAAAAAACGAATTTAAATAACTATATTATAAAATTAGAAAAAAAAAATAAAATATTATCAAGCTATTATTCTTGAAAAATATAATTTTATAACATAATTAAATTGTACACTAAACAAAATTAGATAATATTGATGGTCATATAATTATTTATATTGTATATTTTATTAACTTTAAAGGTGTTTAATAAGTTGAAAATGATTTTCTAATTACTTATACTATTCCTCATGTTAATTTAATAGGTTAATTATTATGAATTAATTCTGAGTTATATTTCTTTACGATAAATGATCAAAAAAAATTAGATTCCATTAACAATTATGTATAAAGGTTGAATTAAATTTTTAAGTAACAAAGAAATTAATCATCATTTTTTTAATTGACATACTTACAGTAATGTTTATAATAAATGTAATCATTTAATACATTTTTAGAAATTAATTTATGTCAAAATAATATATTGAGACCAAATAATCATAAAATATTTAATTTAATTAAACACTTTGTAATAATTACAGATACATTTTAATTTTGTTTTTATTAAACAATAATTTTTTTGTATTATTAAAGAACTTTACTTACCCTTTCCTCTTCTGATAACATGATTGCCTCACTATCATCTTGCATTGAAGATGGGTTTTTTTGGGATTCCTCATTTGACTTACATAATCCAAAAGCCCCCAAAGAATAAAGAAATTAAAAAATAAATTAATTAATATGAAATAATTAATTGTTAATCTCCTTTTTTTGTTTTAAATGTGTCGTCAAATAATATTTATATTATAAAATGTAAATATTTCTAATAATATTTATTTGCAGAAAGGAAAAAGAGGAGCTGGGCGAAGATTGTTGACGGTCCCTCCCCTGAGACTGCCTTTGTGGCTTTTTTGGGAGAATTTGAATATAAATAAAATATTGTTCTTGATTTAATAAAAAAGTAATCTTTAAAAAATGTATTTTTAATATAACTAAAATGTATACATTTTTTCACTATGTCCACATTTAATAAGCATGTACATGATCTTTGCCATGTATAATTTATATTAATATTAAGAAATAAATATATTGTTTACCATTTAAAAAATATTTTGGTGAATCGGTATTTGTCAAATTCTTTTTTCTTATATTAATCTGTTATGAAAAAAAATATTAAATAAATTGAAATTGCTTAAATTATGTCCATGTCATGCACTAGTTCTTTGGTCTATGATCATGTCCTGTCATAGGTCAGCAGTCTCTGAACATCTCCTGTAGGGTGTGAGCAGTCTCTGACCATGTATGGTACTAGTTCTGCAGTCTCTGACCATGTGCTCTCATGGGTCAGCAGTCTCTGACCATCTCTTGAAGTGTGTCAGCAGTGTATGGCCATGTTCTGTTTTAATTGGGCACTCATGTCCTGTCATAGGTATGCAGTCTCTGAAAATGTCATGTCATAAGTCAGCAGTCTCTGACCATCTCCTGTGGTGTGTCAACAGTCTATGACCATGTCATGTACTAGCTCTTCAGTCTTTGACCATATCCTTTAAAAGATATGTAGTCTCTGACCATCACCCCTGACAACCATGTTGAATTATTGGTTGTTGCTCTATAAAACAAACAAACAAACATGATTCAAAAATAAAAATATTTAAAAATTCATTGTACATATATATTTTTATTTGATTATAATAAAAAGTATGAAATATAGATGTAAAATTAATTTTTAAATAAAAATTAATAATATATATTTTAATTCATAATAATAATTTCATATATAAAACAATATTTATAACTTATTAATAAAAAGAAAAATGAAAATAGTGAGTATTTAAATAAACATTCCTTATACTAAAAATGTTTAATTTTAAATAATATATATATATTTTAAGAAAATTAAATAGATTTTTGATTTTTACATATATAGTATATGAAATGTTGATTCACACATTCGCTGTTTGTTAATGTGTATAAGGTCTTCTATATAAACTATGAGATCTATTGATAATTTATAGAGATAATTAATAATTTAAAAAATTTATTAGAAAAATCCGAGTACAGCGATATATATAATTGAACAAAAAAGATTAAACATTGATAGAACATGCTTTATAAAAAAATACGATTTAATTATAATGATGCTTTGATGTGAATTTGTTAATTAATAATTTTATTGTATGATAAATATAAATCATTGTTTTCCTTTTGTTTGCTCCATTACTCACGTGAGTGCAGTGCTGGGATTGTATTGAGACTAAGAGCTAGGTCTCATTGCAATTTTTGACCTCACTTCCCACATAAACAGCGATTCTTATTCGCTGCCTATAGGTTGCCTTAGTAACCGTAAACTAAACTGAGGCTTGGTTAATGGCCTCAATGCGCATGCGCGAGATTTCGTGACAGTGCGCGCAGTAAGGGCGGAAATTCAGCACAGGAGAATACAGGAAAATAATAGTTAAAATGGCACCGCCGTCTGAAGTGAGGAGACGATCGAAAAACAAGCGTTTTTGTATAGCAAGAGATACTGTAGGTACCGCACATTACGATTGGGATAACTATTAAGTATTACTGAATGCATAAAAGCATTATTATATGATTATTATCCAGGGTTTACTACCGCTTTAAGCCCCGTACACACGGTTCGACGGTCGTATACAACACGTCGTACTCACGACCGTTGTATGCGAAATTGATCGTTCGTATGCGCGATTTGAACAGTCGAACATACGACGGTCGTACAAGGGAGTTGTATGAGCAGACTAGAAAACTTGGACGTACCAACAAGCTCTCATACGATCCATGTATCGTGTGTACAGAGCAGTTGGTACAACAAAGTTGTATTGTGCAAAACACGCAAGCTCCAAAGTCAGGAATGGCTGGATGCTAATTACATGCACCTGAACGTTCTTCTGCGGACGTACGATCGTGTAGTGCAGTCAGTATGCTACATACAACAGCCAACATACGATTTGCGACAATCGTACGTACAATCGTCGTCCCGTGTGTACGGGGCTTTAGATGTATAGGAGCATTCCTCTCGTGATAGCAATGTGCACCTGCACATGATCAATCTCACCTCATTGGCATTGGATGAAGAAGATCCTGATTCCACTAAAGGAGAGAGTAGTAATCGTGTGTCCTGTACAAGTAAGTATGTGCATGTATGTATGCAGTTGAATGATTGCAATTGTGTTTGCAAGATTGTATTCATTATTAACATTGCTTTTTAACAGTTATGGTGGATAGTGCCACAATTGCTAGTTAAGGAAGGATGTATTCCAGTGCTGTGGTCAATTGCAACAAATTAAAGAATCAGTAGCTTCACTCCAGCACAGATTGGAAAAATTCATAGATATCATTGGTGGATTGTAAAAGTGCAAAGAGGCTTGGTAACACGTCTTTGTATTTTCTTATGTGTTTTAGGCTACTTTCACACTGGAGCGGTACCCGCGGTCGTGGTAAAACCCCGCTAGTTTTAGCGGAGTTTTACCAGCGATAGGGCTCTGCTATGCGGGTGGCAGCTCCACGCTTTTAACCCCCCACAATGGGTTAAAAAAGGTGTTAAAAGTGCCGGTGCTCAGCGCTACCGAGGCGGTGTGCAGCCGCTTCGGCAGCGCTTGCCATGCATTTCAATGGCAGGGGCGGTAGAGGAGCGGTATATTACTGCTCCCCTCACCGCCCCAAAACGTCCTGTTAGCGCACCGCCCCAGTGTGAAAGCACTCAGGGCTTTCACATTGGGGTGGATTGGGGGGGACTTTTGAGGCGCTTTACAGGCGCTATTTTTAGCTAAATAGAGTCTGTAAAACGCTCCAGTGTGAAAGCAGCCTTAGGCTCCATGCACACTGGACGCTATAGGGCTGTTTCAGCGTCGGGTAGGAGACGCTGCTCACAAAACGTTCTATTTGCAGTGTTTTGTAAGCGGCGTTTAGCTGCGTTTTTTGACTTTTTTTTTTTTACTTCATTGGCTTCCATTGACTGCAAAAAAAGCCAGACGCCGATATACCGGCGTTTAGCGGCGTTTACCGGCGTCTGCCGTTTTTTGTGGTCAGGAGAACGACTTTTGAACGCCAATTCAGGGCGTTCAGATAACAGCCCAAAAATGCCACTGCTGATAAAAGACAATAAACGACCATGTGTGCATGGACACATAGGATAAAATAAAGTGGCGTTTTTGGGCTGTTAAAAAAAACGCCAAAACGACCAAAAACGGTCCTTTTTGAGATACAGTGTGCATGGAGCCTTACTGTTTTCATGGCTTAACTACATGTTTCTGGTTTTATTCTTTGTTTTTTGATTTTTTTTTTCTAAGAAAATATAACCATGTTTCTATCTGCACCATTTTTTTCAATAACATAGGCATTTGACTTAAAACATTGACACACAAGATTTTCTGCAACTACATTTCCCATGATGATAGCGCACTATGTAGTGTAGATTATTATTTTGTGAAATGTTGTCAAGAAAATTATGTAGTGTCAAGGTTCACATCTCTGTGACCTAAAACATACGGCTAGATTCCATTATACTGTTTATCATGTTGAATCACAATTTCATTAATATAATCCTTCACTAAAGTGGGCCTTCCACTGTCTTATCTTATTCCAAACACCGCCTCTTCAGTTCAACTTCACAGAAGAGATAAACGCCATACACCATTCCCCACCCCCTTTGCTCCCAATTTTGTTTTTTTTTTCTACTCGGATCTTCAATACCTAAAATCACTGTGAGAAAATTAGTAACGTTTATAATGTGCATACCATTTTTGTATGATTACCAAAATATTAAAAATTCCCATTTCTATTGTCATAATGCAATAAAGAATAATGTTGGTTCAATTTCACAGATATGGTTTTGTTGTATATTTGCTTCTTTAGTAGTGTATACATTGTCATATGTAATTAAGATGGATAACTAGAGATATGCCCCCATGAAAGAGAGTAATATGCTAATTTATTGGTGTGTATGTGTTTATATGTGTATACACACACACATATATATATATATATATATATATATATACATATATATATAGACACACACAAACATATATTTTAATATATTTTTAATGACATCTACATAAAAATAATAAAAACTCAGAAAGATAACTTTTTTTTTTATTGAATCAAGAAAGGTTTTAAGAATATATATTTTAAAATTTGAAAACATTTTTTTGAAATTTTCAATATTCATAAAATAATTTTTACCTAGTAAAAATTATAGTGAAACATAACATATATGTATTTGGAATTGTAGACTATGAAATTTTAATGCACTCAAAGAACTAATTTCAGAAATCAAGAATATTTTTATCGGGTTTTCAAACATTCTCCTGCCAATCCACTGCACCAACTCCATTAAAATAGTTCATGTAATTGATGCGATTTTGCCTAGCACTTTGTGTGGGCAATCGAGGATGAGCAATGGCAATGGGTGTCAACTTTTCAAATTGATCATCACGTGAACTGTTTGCAGAAATGGATGTGTCATTTTCACACGGTGTTATGTATCCAGCTGTATTGCGACGTAGAAAATTGTGGAGTATACAACAGCAGAGGACTAGGTTGTTTATTTTGTACAGTGCAAGATTGATGGTGGTGAGGAATATATGGAAGCGATTAGCAAAGATTCCAAAGGCATTCTCCACAACTCTCTGTGCACGGGATAGCCTATAGTTGTAGATTCTTTGCTCTCTGGTAAGTTTTCATTGAGTGCGAAAGCTTCATCAGCTACAAATACAAAGTTCATACCTTCAATGTTTTCCTCACATGTGGGTAAGTTCAGGGTACCATTAAGCATGCGTTTGTAAAATTCTGTTTGGTCAATAACTCCACCATCCGAATTGCGACCATTCTTGCCAACATCCAGATATATAAACTCATAGTTGGCATTTACCACAGCCAGCATGAGTATGCTGAAAAACCCTTTATAATTGTAAAGGTATGAGCCCGAGTTAGGTGGAGGGTTAATTCGCACATGTTTACCATCTATTGCTCCTCCACAGTTTGGAAAGTGCCATTTTTCATGAAATTCCCTACCAACTTCTTTCCATTCGTCAGCATTGCTTGGGAACTGTAATCAACAAAGACAAAATTATTTTAGAACATGGAATGATGTGATAGTTGTGTGTTATGCCATATGCACTAAAAGCTACGGCGATTTGCCCAGGAGAGCTGATTTGTTGCCATAAAGTGACGTTGCTCAATCATGGTCTATCTTTGCTTCTATTATGAATATGGTATAGAGAACAAAGATGTGCTGCCAAAGCAGGATTAAATTGCTTATAATGTAGATAGGAAGTGACTGAAAAAAGCTGGAGGAAATTAGCAGCATGATAGACAGTATGTACAAGCAGACAATAAGCATTAATAATTATTGATTTATTTGGGATGTTTATGTACACAAATATCAGTTTACCTTAATGTATTCGTCCTGCATTACTTTTATGATGGCACTACAGGTCTCTGGTATTATTATACCAAGTGCTTGCGGTGAAATTTTGGTGGAAAGCTTTAGATCCTGCAGGCTTCTCCCTGTGGCAAGATAGCGCCGTATGGCAATCAAACGTTGTTCTGCACTAATTGACTGCCACATTAAGGTGTTCCTCTTTGCGATGTGAGGCTCTATTGCAATCAATAGTTGTTTGAAGCAGTTGTCATCCATTCGTAAATAATTGCGGAAATCATCAGCATTGTTCTCCTGCAATTCTCTTAACAGACACATGTGGGAGTACTCATCACACTTCTCTAGCCACCTCTTGGACCAATTCCTCCTTTTTTTTTTTTTCTGAAGTAGAATCAAACTTGCCAGAACTCCACAACCTGTGATAGCAAGTGCTACATGATGCGAATCCATTGCTTCGTCGAACGAAAGATCCTTCACGGAGGAGATGAGGGATGCGCTATGTCTGACAATGATGTACAGGTGTGGCTAAAAGGTCACACGTACATTACACCACTTCCTCATATGCTACGACGTTCCCGACGTCTGAACTTTGTTTTGAGAGATTTTTCGCACAGCGTGTACCATCGCCACTTTCGACCAGCAATGAACTATCGAGAAAAAACGGACGATCGTCGTTCGATAATCTGTATGTGTGTATGAGGCTTAAGTGACAAGCTCTTCTTTCGTGGAACCCTTTTCAGTTCCAAAGAAAGAAGAGATCAGAACTACTGTGAGTATAAGCAGCACATTGACAGAAAAACACATAGGTACATGTTAACCTCCTGATCGCCCGCACATTACCCCTTGCACTATCCTGTCACCAGTGTCATTAGTGCAATGTACAGATTTTTTCACTGATCACTGTATTAGTGTCACAGGTGACGTCAGATAGCGTTAGCATCAGTTAGCGGCCCTCCCAGATAGCGTCAGGTAATCCCACCACATATTCACTATCACATTTAACCCTTTGATTGCCAGCAACACTATCACACACACACACACTTTAAACTTCTATTACTAGTATAGTGTGAATGGATCAGTAGCTTTGATCAGATCTTTGGATCCGATCAGATCAGAGATCAAATTATATGCTAGGCAGTACATCACGGCCAACTCAAATTCATTCCTTGCCAGACAATTTGAATGGAAAAACCTATCATGGTTTCTGAGTTTAACATTTTTCTGGGCCTAACACTCAACATGGGCATTCCAAAAAAAAAATAATTGCAGTAATATTGGTCCACAGACCCGATTCATCATATGCCCATTTGCCATGGCCATGTATAAATATGAGAATATAATGTGATTTATGCATTTCAATGACAATTTACTCTGTCGTCCTCAGGGTGACCCTGAATAAGTTCGGTTCCACAAAATTCGGCCCCATGTAAATCACCTTAACCAAAAATTTGCAGATGTGTATATGCCCCATCTGCGTAGATGAATCACTCATTAATTTTTCTGTCTGCCTTGCATTCAAACAGTATCTCTTCAGTAGAATTGGGATGGGGGCCCGCGCACTGCCCTGGGGGACATGTATCAATGCAAAAATTATTTTTATAAAAAGATAGTTTTTAAGAGAGCAGTGATTTTAATAATGGTTAAAGTCAAACAATAAAAATGACATTCCTTTAAATATAGTGCCTGGGGGTCCCCTTAATATGCATATAAAGTGCAGCCAAACTGACATATATAAAGAAAAAAATGACATTTAAATTGATTTTCCCTGCAGGCTTTCTTTATTTTGTAAACAATGGTTTGGGGAGCCAGTCTGTATGATGAGGCCACAATTTAGTGCACTCGGAACAAGAGTGGAGATTTTTTGGGATAAATTCTGGTGTCTGGCATATTTTGGATGGAGATAATAATATTTGGGACCACAGTGAGCAAGCCTTATGTGAAAAAGGCAAATTATAGTACACTCAGGTAGAGTTGAGCGAACCCGAACTGTAAAGTTCGGGTTCATACCGGACTTTAGGGTGTCCGTGTCCAGAACCCGAACCCGGACTTTTGAGAAAAAGTCTGGGTTCGGGTATTTTTTCCCGCCTGGCAGGGCAGCCAATGAACAAGCGTTTCGCTCGTTTGCCCTTAGAAGCCATCACAGCCATGCCTACTAATGGCATGGCTGTGATTGGCCAGTGCATCATGTGACTCAGCCTCTATATAAGCTGGAGTCACGTAGTGCTGCATGTCACATCATCTCATACTAGTGTAGGGAGAGGATGCTGCTGCTGCTGTGAGGGACAGATTTGCTTTAGAAAATCATCTCATACTAGTGTAGGGAGAGGATGCTGCTGCTGCTGTGAGGGACAGATTAGCTTTAGAAAATCATCTCATACTAGTGTAGGGAGAGGATGCTGCTGCTGCTGCTGCTGTGAGGGACAGATTAGCTTTAGAAAATCAGTTAAAAACAGCAATTTATTGGTGGGTGGGTGCTAGAGGATTTTTGTTTGCTAGAGTACATTTTGTTTGCTAAGCAAAGTGCCTCTGTTCTGTTAGTTCAGTTGGCAACATTTTGGCATATTTTTTTTAATTTTTTTTATCAAATTCTTTTTATTGTTTTTAGAATATAAACAACATACATACAACCACAAAACATTCCCCCCCACCCCCGATTGCCTCCCCCCCATTTCCACTGGTCCACTCGCACCACATTTTGGAGAGATGCACCCTCCTCACTTATTTTTCCATGAAGAAGTCAATTACAAACCACAAACCATGAACTTATCACAGAATTATAAGTATCGTATACCACCCCTATGCTTAGTAAAAATTCAAAATGCCCACAATGGTTTTCTTAACCAACTGTCGTGCTTTCTGACAACCATGCCTGCCAGACCCTTTGAAACTTCCGCTCACATCCTCTCGAGATATATGTAGCTCTGTATAGGGGCAACATGGCATTCACCAGACCCTTCCAATAGGACAGTGTTGGAGCGTTTGGCTTTTTCCAATGAAGTAATATGGCTTTTTTGGCATAAAACAGAGTGATTGTAAGAAACGTTCTAAGAGCCCTGGAAGGGATCACCTCATCCACCAACCCCAGCAGACATACCCCTTTAAGTAAAGGTATAGGAACAGTCAATAGTGAGGAGATGCAGGATGTTACATCCGACCAAAACTTCTGAGCCAACGGGCAGTCCCAAAATATATGTTCTGCATCCGCTGGTGAGTGTGTACATCGCCAGCACTCAGTTGAGGCTGACGGGTATATTTTTCCCAACCTAGCGGGGGTGTAATAGATCCTATGGAGGAACTTGAATTGGATCAATCTGTCCCTGGCCGAGATTAGGTACTTAAAAGGGCGATCCCAGAGATCATCCCAGTCATCCGCCTGAAGATCTTGTATCTCTCTAGTCCAGTGTTCCCTACACTTTACAACCGCCGGTGGGGATAGCTTAAAGAGCTCCTTGTACACTGCCGATAGCACCTTGGGCAAGGAAGACTGAGCAACGAGGGTTTCTAGGTCTGAGGGTAGGGACTCTATGGACCCATCCCTGAACTGAGTTTGGAATGCATGTCTTACCTGAAAGTAACGGAAAAATAGGGAATTAGGTAAATCATGTCTGGACTTGAGTTGGTCGAAAATCAAGAGGTCACCCTCCCTTGTTATGTCTCCCAGAGTTTTAATCCCTCTAGCCGCCCACATGGCCACATCTGGGTTGGTAAGGAAGTGGTTTAACTTAGGGTTAAGCCAGAGTGGAGTCGAGGGAGATAGACCACGGTAACTAGGGGACACTAACTTAATAGTCACCTCCCATGCTCTAATTGTGGATTTCATAGAATTTGTCAATGGGAGACTTGAGCTCACACCCCTGAAAAGTGCCAGCTTAAGACTTTCGTAGGAGCCCAACTGGGCAGCTTCTAATACTGTGGCCGAATCCTCCTCGTCTGCCGTAAGCCAGCGATGAGCGAACACCATCTGACCTGCAAGAAAGTATTTAAACCAATCTGGGAGCGCCAGACCACCTCGCCCGAGGGGCTCCCTCAACATTTGGAGTCCCACTCGTGGAGGGCCCGGGGACCACAGAAAGGTACTAGTAAGGCTGTCAAGCTTTTTAAAAAAGGTTTTCGGCACCCAAACCGGGGCATGACGCAGGAAGTACAAGACAATCGGGAGAAATTTCATTTTAATTAAACTGATCTTGCCAACCAGTGACAGCGGCAATTTTAGAAGAGGGGTCAAGTTAAGGGATATGTAATCATTTGGATTCGCCGAGACTCTAACCCCCAGGTAAGTCAAGGAGGTGACCCACTTCAGCGGAAGATTAGGATCAGCTGCCTCCCTTGCGCCCTCATCTAAAGGCAGAATAGAGGACTTAGTCCAATTCACACGGAGACCAGAGAACACCGCGAATCCATTTAAAATATCAAGTGCCCTACGAAGTGAGGGGCCAGGGTCTTGAAGGAACAAGACTAGATCGTCTGCATATAAAGCCAAGCATTCTGAAATCGGACCCACCCTGATAGCTCCAGAGGGCTTTGCTGCCCTCAAAGCAATCGCCAGCGGTTCCATGGCCAGGGCAAAAAGAAAAGGGGACAAGGGACAGCCCTGCCTGGTCCCACGTTTTATTTCAAAAAAGGGTGAGACTCCCCTGCCCATCCTAACTGACATTTTGGCATATTTAAATACTACTTTTACATTGCAATTAGACAAATTAAAAAAACTTTTTATTTTTTGTGCAAAATATTACATTTGCGGCCAGCGGGGCATATCTTGCACAAAATTAAAAAGTGCGTCTACATTGCTGGTTTAAAAATAAATAAATATTCTAAATATTACATTTGCGGCCAGCAGTGCATTTCTTGCACAAAAAATAAAAAGTGCGTCTACATTGCTGGTTTAAAAAAAAATATATTCTAAATACTGCATTTGCGGCCAGCGGTGCATTTCTTGCACAAAAATAAAAAGTGCGTCTGCATTGCTGGTTTAAAAATAAAAAAAATATTCTAAATACTACATTTGCGGGCAGCTGTGCATTTCTTGCACAAAAATAAAAAGTGCTTCTACATTGCTGGTTAAAAAAAAAAATTCTAAATACTACATTTGCGGCCAATGGTGCATTTCTTGCACAAAAATAAAAAGTGCGTCTACATTGCTGGTTTAAAAAAAAAATATTCTAAACACTACATTTGTGGCCAGCGGTGCATTTCTTGCGCAAAAATAAAAAGTGCGTCTACATTGCTAGTTTAAAAAAAAAATATTCTAAATACTACATTTGCGGCCAGCGGTGCATTTCTTGCACAAAAATAAAAAGTGCGTCTGCATTGCTGGTTTAAAAAAAAAATATTCTAAATACTACATTTGTGGCCAGCGGTGCATTTCTTGCACAAAAATAAAAAGTGCGTCTACATTGCTGGTTTCAAAAAAATAAAAAATTCTAAATACTACCCTTGCGGCCAGTGGTGCAGTTCTTGCACAAAAATAAAAAGTGCATCTGCATTGCCAGTTTAAAATATAATATAAATTTGTGCTAAATAGTAAATTTGCATCCAGAATGAGGAGAGCGTCAAATAAGGGACGTGGTCGTGGTGCTGCTGGTGCTACTGGTGTTGGTGGTGTTGGTGAAGCTCCTGTTGCAAGGAGAGGACGTGGTCGATCTGTGCCAGCTACACGCACAAGTGAAACACCTTTCTTAGGTGCGAGTAGCTGACAGAACCTTCAACATTATATGGTAGGCCCGAATGCCGCTCAACGAATGGTGAGGCCAGAACAAGTACAGGCGATAGTAGATTGGGTGGGAGACAATGCCTCCAGTTCCTTCACATTGTCTCCCACCCGGTCCCTTGCTGAAAGCTCAGAGTTGGCACCTGAACCATCTGTCTTTCACCTCAGCCCCTTGTAAATCAGCCAAGCAGTCTGAGCCCCAAGTCATGCAGCAGTCTCCTATACTTTTTGATGACTCTGCTGGTGTGCTTTCCGTGGGCCTTTATTGGAATTTGTAACAGGAGAAACATGAAAAATAAACCATGGTACATTTTATATGGAAAAAGTGAACCCGTGCTAAAACATCTCTGGGTTTGTCTGCAGATAGTGATGTGGTCGTCTCAGTAGTTTTTCATATCCTCTGACGACGTACTGAACCCCGAGTCTGACGAACCGACTAAATGTTCCCCGACTCCACTTTCTGTCTACCAAGTCCACGGTTGAGACTCGAAAGTCGTTCCCTGGCCCACCCTCTGTTACACTTCCTTGACCTCCGTAACAGAGGGTGGGTTAGATGATAGCGGACATGAACAAGACCGGAGTGGTAAGCAACTCGCCGTAAGCCCGGATGGTATATTACAACTTCCAAGACAGTCGATGAGCGTGGATTCTTTCCACAAAGTGAACACGCACAT